>JABUQX010000549.1:0-10000 GCA_015478945.1 Trachelipus rathkii | reverse complement strand
TTGAAAAAAAGATTTTGAATATCTCTCTCTCTCTCTCTCTCTCTCTCTCTCTCTCTCTCTCTCTCTCTCTCTCTCTCTCTCTCTCTCTCTCTCTCTCTCTCTCTCTCTCTCTCTCTCTCTCTCTCTCTCTCTCTCTCTCTCTCTCTCTCTCTCTCTCTCTCTGTCTCTCTCTCTCTCTCTCTCTCTCTCTCTCTCTCTCTCTCTCTCTCTCTCTCTCTCTCTCTCTCTCTCTCTCTCTCTCTCTCTCTCTCTCTCTCTCTCTCTCTCTCTCTCTCTCTTTCTCTCTCTTCTTTCTCTTTCTCTCTCTCTCTCTCTCCCTCAAATATCTCTCTCTCTCTCTCTCTCTCTCTCTCTCTCTCTCTCTCTCTCTCTCTCTCTCTCTCTCTCTCTCTCTCTCTCTCTCTCTCTCTCTCTCTCTCTCTCTCTCTCTCTCTCTCTCTCTCTCTCTCTCTCTCTCTCTCTCTCTCTCTCTCTCTCTCTCTCTCTCTCTCTCTCAAAATTACCCTCTCTCTCTCTCGAAAAACAGGAGACACATTAACAAAAATAATGGAATGGAATTTTTTTTTAAACGTTGCCACCACTCATTTTGGTTATTGCCACTTTTTGTTAGTAAATCTACATAAAACATCTTCTATTGCCAAACGCAACAAATCAGTTGACAATTTCAGTATCAAAATTAATAAAATTACTATATAGGGCTACAAATGCTAAAATAATCGGTATAATAATCGATGAAATATCGACATTTAAGGACCATGCTAACAACCTAGTTAGCAAATTAGCCAGATACATGTACATTATAAAAAAATTAAAAAAAAACATCGTTCCCCTTTTCATCCTAAAGAAGATATACTATGCAATGATACATCCCAATCTATTATACAGTACTGTCAACCGATCTCCGGAGCCACAAATAACTCTGTAATCCACCCTGTAATTCTAGTTAAAAAGCGCTTCGATCGCCTCATTAGCACTACGAGGGACCTTTACAGCCGTACTCAATCCTTGTTGAAAAAAACTAAAAATATTGCAATAAAGACCTTTTCAATCTATCAAACCTAAAAGAAATTCAAAAAGTCATCTTTAATAATGCCTGCGACTTCTTGCTAACTAATTTTCGCAACAACCAAGCAAGACGCGAAACAAGTCAGATTATTTTAAGAAATAGTACATACATTGAAGCTCCATTCTGTCGACCAAAAAAAGCCACACAATGCGTTAGCTACAGAGCATCAAAACTTTACGACTTGTTACCACAAGAAATTAAAAACGAAAATTCTATCAAGTTTTTTTGCTAAAAAAAAATTACCTATATCAATACTAGAATATAATCGAATTAGCGATACTTCCATTACAGCAAAATATTACCATTTTTATCAACATCAAAATGGCTTCTACTCCAGTACCTTGTATTATAACAGGTCACGATTATGGTAACAATTGATACTATTATAAGCCTTCAAATTGCAATAATAACTACGATCATTAAATCAACTATTAATTGACTATTAATTTTCAATTACCTGTTAATATTTAATACGAATATTAATAAACTTTTGAAAATATTTCTTAAACAATTTTATTTATTTATTTATTATTATTATTATTATTATTATTATTATTATTATTATTATTATTATTATTATTATTATTATTATTATTATATTATTATTATTATTATTATTATTATTATTATTATTATTATTATTATTATTATTATTATTATTATTATTATTATTATTATTATTATTATTATTATTATTACCAGCAGTAGTAATGATATTACTACTGTATCGTTTTTAAGATTATTATTATGTATTACTACCATTAAAATTATTATTATTATTATTATTATTATTATTATTATTATTATTATTAAAATTATTATTATTATTATTATTAC
Organism: Trachelipus rathkii; assembly: GCA_015478945.1. Lineage (NCBI taxonomy): Eukaryota > Metazoa > Arthropoda > Malacostraca > Isopoda > Trachelipodidae > Trachelipus > Trachelipus rathkii. The sequence continues at coordinate 8,097 of JABUQX010000549.1, read as the reverse complement.
TTATTTTTGTTGTTTTTGTCATTTTATAGCTATTATCATTACTATTTTTGCGGATATTATTATTATTATTATTATTATTATTATTATTATTATTATTATTATTATTATTATTATTATTATTATTATTATTATTATTATTACTATTCTCTGTTGCTGTTACCATTTCTAGTATTATCACTTTATATTCTACCAGTTATTATCATTTCTAGTATTATCACTTTATATTCTACCAGTTATTATCATTTCTAGTATTATCAACTTATATTTCTTAACACTATTACTATTTCCGGTACTTTAATTGAAGTATTTGTTATAGTTAAGGCGACTACTAGATATGTATTATATTTGTTATAATAGTTTAATAATATCTGCAACTCTTAAATATAATTGCAGAAATTTTATTAAACCTGTATTATATATATATATATATATATATATATATATATATATATATATATATATATATATATATATATATATATATATATATATATATATATATATATATATATATATATATATATATATATAAATATAAAAATATATATATATTCAAATATATATATATATATTATATATATATATATATATATATATATATATAAAATATATATATATATAGATATATATATATATATATATATATATATAAATATATATATATATATATATGCAACAAATTGGATTCATTAATAATTTGTTTATAAAATAATTTTGTATATTTGATGTGAATACTTCGTAATAATTACGAATATATGGCGAGAAATGCCATAATTGTAAAGTTGTTAACGATTAGCTTCGTTTCTTAAAGTATGATTTGCCCCGATTAATAAATGCCTTAAGAGCTTGTTAGTAAAGCCGATTCCTAATTTGGAGTTTGAGGGACCACGAACGTTTAATTATGAATATCGGCAAAATAATTTATTTATATACTAAAAGATACATAATATAAATGTATAACAATACGAAAAGCTTTTTAATGCAATAAATATAAACGAAAAGCTTTCTGATTATATATATATATATATATATATATATATATATATATATATATATATATATATATATATATATATATATATATATATATATATATATATATATATATATATATATATATATATATATATATATATATATAGATACTAGACAGTATGTGTATGTTTTAAAAAAAAGAATTATGTATATATGTATATAAGAGGAAACGTAAAAAGTAAACAAATTCCAAAAAAGAAGCAACTCTAGCAAGAAAACCTATTTATAATTTTGCAGAAAGTTTCCTTCCATTATTTTTTTATCTTCTATTTATTATTTCTTTCTTTTTTTTTTTTTTTTTACTTCTTTGCAAACTGATCTGTAACTAACTGGAGCGGTTGGCAATCGCTTTGAAGGATGAGGCATTCGTGGCCTTTGAAAGATGATGCATCAGAGGCTTTTAAGGGAAACTTTATAGCACCGGGATTTAAAGTTGGAAAAAAAAAAAGAGGAAAAAGGGTTGGTTGAGAAATGGCCAGTTAGAAGATGGAAGTATATTGGCTTATGAAATTGGGTGATATATTTTAGGATATGTGTGGCGTAGCTCAGATAATTATTCAACGTAATTGGGTCGCCGACAGAAGGAGATTCAGTTCTCTGCGTGATAATTTGTCCCATAATCATTCTAAATTTTAATCAAAATTTAACTAACTTAAGGTCTCATAATTACAATTTTCAAAAAGCAAATTAAACTAAATAAATGTAATATATAAATATACAATCCCTGTTGTTATATATATATATATATATATATATATATATATATATATATATATATATATTTTTATATATATATATATATATATATATATATATATATATATATATATATATATATAATGATTTTATATTTTCATATTTCATATGTACAAATTATTTTTATATAAAAATTGAAAAAATATATATATATATATATATATATATTAAACATTCTATATATATATATATATATATATATATATATATATATATATATATATATATATATATATATATATATATATATATATATATATATATATATATATATATATTACTTTAAGAGGAAAATTATATTGATTGACTACAAGTAAGGATAATTATTATATCATGTTCCTCGATAGCTTTGACAATGGCAAAATAAAAACAATTTTCCTTCAATAATAATAATAATAATAATAATAATAATAATAATAATAATAATAATAATAATAATAATAATAATAATAATAATAATAAATAATAAACGGTAGAATTTACAAGAAAGTAAACAAAGAAATATACATTAACATAAAACTTTATCGTGACTTGAAAAAGAACATTTCTAAACTTTATTCCACAAACAAAACCCAAAATATAATTAATAAAAACTTAAAACTTCCTCGTTCTTTTTGATTTATGGGGGCTTTTTAACGCCCTCTAGAGTAATGAGTCCCTTCCAACTCCCCCCCCGTTACCACCGTCACAATCGAATAAGAAAAATTACGAGCTTAGAACAAGTACACAATGTCAAATAAATCATCATAACTATTTTACCGTTAATATATATATATATATATATATATATATATATATATATATATATATATATATATATATATATATATATATATATATATATATATATATATATATATATATATATATATCGTATATATATATATATATATATATATATATATATATAGTATATATATATATATATATATATATATATATATATATATATATATATATATATATATATATATATATATATATATTATCGTATATATATATATATATATTATATATATATATATATATATATATATATATATATATATATATATATATATATATATATATATATATATATATATATATATATATACTATATACATATATATATATATATATATATATATATATATATATATATATATATATATATATATATATATATATATATATATATCAAGGGTCATACTCACTTTTAGGGGTCAAAAATAGGAAAATAGGACACTTTTAATGAAAATGTAGGAAAATAGGAAAAAATTAAAAGTTGGTCAAAAGTAGAGCAAAATTTTAATGCTAAATTATTAATTCTTTTAATTTTTGGTATATACTACTATATTTCCTAAATGTTAAAATATACAACTTTCACGTTTATTTCATTGTACTGATTATTTTTTTTTTTTACCCCAACCAAATGTGCTGGATGAGGTTTCAGTTGAAATGTTTTCAGCCTCCAGTTCAAATATCAAACTTATTTTTGTTTCCAATTTAATACTAATAGAAATGAAAATTATATTACCAAAAATTAAGCTTGGATGAGCTTTTTATATTATTCATCAAAATTATGTTCATCACAAAAATAATTAAAACTTTACATGTATTTGCAATCTTTAAAATTTAATCTTTCTCTCAATGCTACATTAATTGAAGAAAGCTAATTGTAGGTAAGCTAACAAAATCAACTGGAACCCTGGATGAGGTATGGTTTTTTTTCCTTTATTTTCTTTAAAAATAACGTTTACATTAACAAACTAGAAAAAATGAAAAAATAATTTGAAAAAGTAATGTAATGATAGAATTAACTACATAAAAAATGAAAACAAAAATATGACGCACAAATTCTCCAATGATTACAAGAATAATTTTTATTATTTTTGCTTCGGCTTATGTTTTTTTAATCTTCTTTTGCTCATTTCTTATTTCATGCAAAGCAGTGGTACTCTCATCAACTTTTTTGCAAGCTGCTTCAAGCATAGTCTGCCCTATCTGTAGTCCTTTCATGTCATTAATCTTTAATGCATTCTTAATCCTTACATTGGCTTCTTCAACCAAGGAATTGTAGTTATTGATGTTTGTTGTAGCTTTAGCTTCTTTTTCCTGAAGGGATTTTTCTTTGAAGATAGCTTCTTTCGTTTCTCGTGATTTTCTTTCAAAATCTTTCTTTTTCATTTCAAACAGCTCTTGTTCTTTCCTTTGTCTTCCTCTTTTTGTTTTTTTAGTTGGGCCTCGATCCGTTTCTCTTCCTCCAATCTTTCTAAATAAGATTTATGAGCATTGATTCCCTTCTTAATGAAGTCCTTTGATATGGGCACCTTATGGACTTCATAACCAAATTGCTTTAAGCCATCTTTGATGGACTGTAATGCACTAACTGATGCCTGAGAAAGGTTGATTCTGGAATCTGTAAGGTAATTGGATGTCTGTGAAAAGCCACGTTCAACATCAGCATTTCCGTGCGGAATGATGAGGAGAGCTTTAACCAGACTCATCAACTGAGGATACTTACATTGATTAAAAGAGTTTTTCAGAGAGAAAATCTTACTCCAATACTGATCAACCCTGATTTGAATTTTTTTCCTTAAACTTCAACAAACATTGGGTGAAAAAAGTTAAAAAGTAGGAAATAGGACATTTTCTTCAAAAGTACAATACTTCCCACCGTAGTGAAAGCAGGAAAAAATAGATTGCACATGAACCCCGATTATATATATTAGTATATATATATATTATATATATATATATATTATATATATATATATATATATATATATATATATATATATATATATATATATTATTATATATATTATATATATATATATATATATATATATTATTAAATATTTCTATATACTCCTTTTTCCCGTGTATATATATATATATATATATGTTTACGAATAATCTTATAAATATTACATATTATTATTATTATATATATATATATATATATATATATATATATATATATATATATATATATATATATATATATATATATATATATATGATATATATATATATATATATATATTTTTACAGACACATATATATAGAAGAATATTATATACATATATATATATATATATATATATATATATATACCCTTATATATATATATATATATATATATATATATGTAAAATCATATTTTCAACATATTTTACGAAGATGGAATCACCACGATCATCATCACAGCGTTGGCTACCTAACCAAATAGAATATATGGTTTAAGAGTTTGAAAACGTATAAGTAAACAGGCAGAAGCAAAACAAACACTTGAGAAAATAAACGATAGAATCGTCATAAGGATTTCTTGAAAGCGTATTTAGAGAACGTGTCAAACGATCTATATTCCCGAATTATCGAAGCATCCACGTTTAACTCTAAATCTCCAAAAGAAATGAAATAATATTAAAAGAAACCTAAATGGCCTATTTCCATTAATGCTATATATATATATATATATATATATATATATATATATATGTGTGTGTTTTTGTGTGTGTATAAATATATATATATATATATATATATATATATATATATATATATATATATATATATATATATGTGTGTGTGTGTGTGTGTTTTTGTGTGTGGGAAAAGTAAATAGATGTTCATATTTAGAACATAGTTAATACCGAATATTGCTATCGACTTAGAACGAAAATTATTACATTTACAGTATATATATATATATATATATATATATATATATATATATATATATATATATATATATATATATATATATATATATATATATATATATATATATATATATATATATATATATATATAACTTAGTGAAATGTGAAAGATCACAAGTAATTGCAATAACATCCACATTTCGTAACCAAAATCAGTATAAGAAGTGCTTCGTAGCCACTTTTGCCGATTATTTTGCCGATTAATTGAACAAATATTAAGAATTTTGGATAATATTAAAACTCAATAATATATATATATATATATATATATATATATATATATATATATATATATATATATATATATATATATATATATATATATATATATATATATATATATATATCAGTGGCGAAGCGTCCAGTCATCTATTGATGCGGAGATGACTGACCAGATGAGATAAAAAATAAATCAATCCTTTTTTCAAATTTCATTATTATTTTCATTTTCATTATATATATATATATATATATATATATATATATATATATATATATATATATATATATATATATATATATATATATATATATATATATATATATATATATATATATATATATATATATATATATTTATATATATATATATATATATATATATATATATATATATATATATATATATATATATATATATATATATATTTTATATATATATATATATATATATATATATATATATATAAATGCGCTTGAAAAAGCGGATCAATTAAAATGAATTAATATTAATATAATATGCCCAGGTAATCTCTAAATTTGTCGGATCAATTGCGAGCACATTATCAGTATTATTATATAATGTTCACATCTCTCAACCAATCAAATTGCGCAGAAATGTATAGTGATATAACATAGAAAGGTCATCTCTAAGTTTTTCGCTGAAGTGAGTTTAAAATTTCGTTCAAACTTCGGACTTCGAAAATATAATAAATGAATAAAAAATTATAAATTCATAAATTATTATTAGAATCAGTGAAATACACTACTAAATTTTAGTTTTTGCAAAAATAAGTCAATTAAAGTTCCCTACTTTAGCTATAATATACACTTTATAAAGTTTGAAATATCATGAAAAAAGCTTAAACAAAATAAAAAAAAAATGGCAAAATCTAACAGTTTTCTTTGAAAAAAAATATGTATTTAATGGGAAACTACTTTGAAAGTGTCGTAATTATTATTATTATTATTATTATTATTATTATTATTATTATTATTATTATTATTATTATTATTATTATTATTATTATTATTATTATTATTTTTATTATTATTATTATTATTATTATTATTATTATTATTATTATTATTATTATTATTATTATTATTATTATTATTATTAGAGGTGTAGCGGATAACCGCATCCGCATCAATATATATATATATATATATATATATATATATATATATATATATATATATATATATTATATATATATATATATATATATATATATATATATAATATATATATATATATATATATATATATATATATATATATATATATATATATATATATATATATATAAAAACTTTTGATAAGGTTTCCCACATAAGGCTGATGAAAAAGTTATTGCAATGTGGTATAGGTGGAGTGGTACATGGTTGGATTAAAGAGTGGTTGTGGAATAGAAAACAGTGTGTACAACTAAATGGCAATAAGTCATCATGGGAAATAGTGAAGAGTGGTGTCCCACAGGGTTCAGAGCTGGGGCCACTATTGTTCCTCATATATATAAATGATTTAGACCATGGACTTAAATGCAAGGTTTCTAAGTTTGCAGATGATACCAAAGTGGCCACCTCAGTTAGGAATAGTGAAGGATGTATAAAGATTCAAAATGATCTTGATAAACTTCTGGGTGGGCAGATAAGTGGCAAATGAATTTTATTACTCAAATAAAAGTTTTAACTACGATATGAATGGGGATTGGCTTGAGTCTGTGGACCAAGAAAAAGATTTAGGTGTGATTATAAACAGTAATTTGAAAGTAGCTAATCAGTGTTTGGAAGCAAGGAATAAAGCTAATAAGATGCTGGGCATAATAAATCGCAATGTTGTTTACAAGAGCAAAGAAGTAATAAGTAAACTGTATAATAGCTATGTTATGCCAATAATAGATTATTAAAAAAAATGATAGATTATTTAAAAAAAAGAGAGATATGAAAGAGAGAGAGTGCAACGTAGAGCAACAAGGATTTCTGGGTTTGAGGGTAAGAGCTATGAGGAGAGGCTGAAGGAGTTAGGAATGTTTTCTGTAGAAAGGCGATTTCTCAGAGGGGACATGATACAAGTCTACAAAATATTTACATCTATTGATAATACAGAGACCAATAAATTTTTCATAGTAGAGCACGGACGGGAGACCAGGAGGCATAACAAGAAAATTAAGAAGAAAGCATACCATCTTGATATACGAAAGCATTCTTTCAGCAATAGGGTTGTTAAATTTTGGAATGGTTTGCCACAGGAGGTTGTTGAGTGTGACTCGATTGCAACATTTAAGAAAGGGTTGGATAGATATATGGATGGGTTGGGTATCATATAATATATTTAGACGAAGCCAAATTGGCGAGTTTTTAGTTACAGTAG
>JABUQX010000548.1:0-23033 GCA_015478945.1 Trachelipus rathkii | reverse complement strand
GTATAGTAAATAAGATGAGAAGTAGTGGAACAAGACAATTAAGGTAAGCTATGTAAGCGCTCGCAATAAATCGGTTGGAATGTGAACAATTTGATACGGAAAACAAATCTGGGGCAAAGAATAACCCCAAATTGTTGTGGTTAGTGCAATGATATGTGGATGTGCTAAGACGGAATAAGAATTTCAACAGAGAATGTGAATTGAAAGGTACGAGGCAAGCATTAAAGGTAAAATAAGAAGCGTGGTGAAATGTACTAAAAGCCCAATGGAAAGGTCTCAAAAGAAAGATCGAATATAAGGAAAAATAAATACTAAAAGTGCATACGTGACAAAAGATAAGCGGTAATAACAGTTTGAAGAGATAGAATGGGACTAATAAGGAATAAACTCTTCTGAAGGACGCTGAAGTAGAATTGAGAAATAAAGTGAACCTGCTTAGAATAATAATGATGTGCTTTATTGTACTCATTAAAGATTGAGGGGAGGTGAAAGAACTCTAAATTCTGCAATATTAAATAATGAAGATCATACGAAGTGTGGTTGTAAGTCAAAAGATAGTTTTGGGATGGGTATTAGCATAGAGGACGTAAGTGAGAGTGATAAAGTTGAAGATGTAAATCTGCAGTATGATGAAATTGGCTAGTAAATTATCACGAACGGAGCGAGGATGTATTGATGACTTTGGAATGTCTAATAAAGCTTTATGGAGTCTAATAAGTCAAAGGATTGGAGGAGAGCAAATAGTTACCCCATATAAGTTAAGCAGATAGGGAAACGTAGAAAATTACTAGGAATAGTATGAGTGGGTAGGGATTTACTGCTTATTTGTGACAAGACGTTGCGTCTAGTGACTGAAGGACTGATTGAGAACCAAGGCTGCAATTTAGTAGCTGGATTAATCATTACAGTGAAAACAAATGATCGAGAAAAAGGGAGAAAAGAAGAAAATGATATTAGTTACAGATTGCAACAGGCGTACGACAGGTAATAGGGAAGCCCTATGATGTTAGTGATTAATATGGTGTTGGAGCTAGGCTTCTGGATGTAATCTCAAACATATGCTATACAATAGAAGCGTGTTAAGAATAATGGTCAAATGTGATGTTTGATTAATACCGAGTGATACACAGCGTGTGCTACGTTCCTTGGTTATTCATTTGTATATGGATATGTATGAAAGAATTCGAGTCGGAACAGGAATGTTTTAGATTGATTGGTGAGAAAAACGGAAATGGTCAGGGATGCCCTACTATAATATGAGGATATTTGTTTGTTTGCGAATCTAAGATGAGAGATTTGATAGAAGATTTGCAGAGTGGTGGGTAAAGGAAGGCTTAAAGTTAAAGTGGATAAGGAGAATTTATGGTTGTGAAGTGAGATCATCCCAGGGAATTATGTAATAGGTGAGTTAGCTGAACAAGGTTCTAGTTTAAATATTTAGGATATATTTGAGATTGAAAGAAACGGATATGCAGGAGTATAGGATATGAAATCAGGAATTGGCTGTGTCAATTAAATCCATTGACGTGAATCAAAAGACTATTCTTGAGTTGTTGGAGTCTTACATGAGTATTGATACCTTCTTTATTTGTATATATATGACTAGGTTGGAATAAGAAGTTATTATATCTAAGTTCAATGTGTTCATCAGGACAATCTTAGGCGTGGTGCTAGGTGAGAAAATGTATAAAATGAGAAATAACGTATAGAGAACTTGATTTATGAAGAAAGGATATATAGAAAATGAAAGTATGTGTGATGACTTGTCATGTGGAAAAAGAAATGATGTAGTCGGTGTAAATCGGATGTTTCGTGTCAGTTGTGGGAACGACCCGGAGTACCAAGATAAAGTGATTGAAATCGCGAATACGAATGTTTGCAGAGAAAATTTGAATTAGCTAAGGCAAGAGAAAGTGATATAATAGGCAGTGACAGGCTTTAGGCAGTATGTTGGGCCACCATGTGCCAAGGGATAACCCTATACCATGACACTACCAATAGTGAGGCCATCGCACCCAATGAACTTAGAGGTGACTATTTAACTGCACATTCTCACTAAATGAATGTACAGAGAGTGTGGTAAGCTGGCTATCATTCGCTTTTTTTCATATCTCTACATACGCTTTCCAGAGCATGTCTACGCACTTTATCCCAACCTTAGCGACAACAAAACAGAAGCTATGAGAAAAATATAGCCAAAATATATAATATATATAAATAGTTATATATAATATATTATTATATATTTATAACTATATACTATATTATATATAATATATATATATAATATATATATATATATGAATATATATGATATATATAATACTTATATATAGTATATATATTAATAGATATAATGATATATATATATAATATATATTATATATATGATAAATATATATATATATTTTATTTATTAAAAATAATTATTATTATATGTTATTATATACCAAAAACCTCTTAAATCTGATAATGTCAGCGGAAAGTATTTGTATGTTCTGACCAAGTGAATTGCACGATATTAAGCCAGATGCAAGACCGCTTCAGCCCACGAGTCGGGAGCTTTCCAACAGTAAAGGCGTGGTTCGCATACCTAAGTATCCGGCTTTATCCAATGCGAGAGCATGAGAAGAGATTGTTTGTTAAAGATTTCTTTTATGTGTTGGCTTATGGTGTATGTGTTGTATTGAGATTAGGGGTATATAACACTATGCTGTAACTGCAATACTAAATATTGCAGAAAATCTCCTACTAACACATAATTTTAGTTCCGTTCACGTGGCACCAACTAGAAACTCAAACCCAAACGATGAGGGAATACCTCTAATGTGACAAAAAAGCTCGCCTTAACCACTGAGCCAAACGTGATCCGCATATAATAGTTATATAAAATATATCAATATAATATATTATATATATATATATATATATATAATAATATAATATAATATATATATAATTATATATAATATATATATTATAATATTATAAATAGATAAGTATAAATATATATAATCTCCAATAGGAAAAGCCGATTACGATACCGAATATTCGGCTAAGTTCGAATATCCGATTAATTCGCCGAATAACAATTCGCTATCACGAAAATTATTTCAAAGTTCGTATCCATTAGGTAAAATAAAAAACTTCAAAAGTCAACAAAAAAAAGGTGAACTTTTTCCTTGATCGACTTCTTGTAACGCAGATATAAGTAATCCGGATGCTGATTCCATATAATCTCCGGATTTGCTGATCAACAATCCCGTTGTTTCGTTATTAGGTTTTCTGTTTGGATTACGTTAGTGTTTTTTTTTTATGTTTGCAATCATGGATCCCTATTTTTTGTATTCCTTAGGAAGACAAATCATCGTGCACTACGTAGCGAGACAGATCTTACCTTCCGCAATAATATCTTACAGTTAGCAGCAATTTACTCTGTCTATATTCGAGCTTGCGAATTATTACCTTTCTACATGTATGGATCCAATGACCTGGATGATGTCTAACATCCATCTGAAATACAGTCGAAATGTCCGTATTGTTCACCCAGGGGTGCACTTGAACGATTTGTATGAGAGTGTTATTCCGAAGTTTGCTGTTGGCTTATGAAGTTGCACTGAAAATGATGACTACTGGCCATGGCAGCAAAGTAACATTTTATCGTAAACAGAGAAATCAGAGCTGCGGATAGCGCTTCATCTTCAATAATAGTAACACTTGTTATGCTAGGTAAATTGAAGGCCTACTATCGCTATGCGACTCCACATCATACCAATGGCAGTGCATGGCGACTGTTTATTCAATTCCAAGAGCAGTTAAAGTGGTTGTACACACGCATACAGATCTTATCTTTCCAGTAGTTACATCGGTACGATTAGAAGGAGCATATGCAAAAATTCAAGACAGTTTAGAGACCTACTATATCAGACATGATGATCAAAATGCGTCGACCTCAAAATGGTTAAACTTTGCTCGGGCAGAAAGCAGTTTCACCAAAATTCCCTTTTCGTATCTATACTCACAAAGTCAAAAATTGTAGTAGTTTTAAATATATCCATGAATTCTTCACCCTTTCAGTTCTCAACAAGAGAATTCCAGTATGTGAAATAATCAATTTTTCTATATTATGTTTGTATCATATTTATTTATTTTTATTGTCATTAATAATAGCATTATTTATATTTTATCACCTGGGGGCAATGAATAAACGACGGCAAACACGATTGGTGGTGCTGGTTTGCGTAGCTGCTTAAAGTTCGATTTCCTGTTCATCATGGGTGTACACCTGCAAAGAAAAAGCCGTTAAAAGGTAGTATAAAAAGTAGTTTAAATCATTATGATTGTAGCTGAGAAGATGGATGGGAAGATTGATTAGGGAGTGTGATGGTTGTAATCAGAGTGGGGTACGAGCTCACTTCATAAATTACATGGCCGCTTATACAAAGATTTTCTTATTTATCTTTCGTTTTGTTACTGTTCTTCTTCTTTCTCTCGGCTGCGCGGAGCTCCGAATTTCCTATTAGGATGCAAGTAGAGTGGGTTTTATGTTACCTGATTTGTTTTTTTACTTTGACTTTAGTTTTTTTTCTTCCATTTTATAACTATAATGAACTTTTTTTTCTACCAGAGGTATATATATCTTTTTTGTTTAACATAATCATGTCTTAGTTTGGCATGACTGGTAGGCCACACATATAAGAATGATCGATTTACAGCTTGCACTATAGAAAGGTTCAATATATATATTTTTTATCTTATATATAACTCTTTATTTTATTGCTTATTCCTTTATTACTGTTAATTATTATATTATTTGATTTTTATTATTTCATTATTATGTAATTCCCCAATTCAATGAGTTCAATTTTTAAAGGTTCGTTTTTCTATTTTTTAGTTGATGGATTCATCGTTCGTTCCAAGATCTTGACTGTGCGTGTGGCTCATCCCTACTCAGCCTGACGGAAGGAACAAGCTTGGGTTGATTGGTCCAGCGGTAGGAATTATTTATCATTATTTATTATATATTATGATATATTATTATAATATATTAACGAAGATGATATTTATTTATTTTCATTATGGTATATTTATTATGTAAAGGAGTGAAATCTTTAAGTGAATTGTTTTTTCAGTTGGCTTTTTTCGTTTGTTTCGTTTCACGGATTGTCAGGGGTTGTAAAATAAAAGCTATTTTGGAGTAAATAAGTCAATTATTATTCAACTTTTCTACCATTAATTTATTATTTATATTCATTATTTTCATTTCATTTTTGATTCTAGTTTAAATTTTACATTTTTCTAACGTGATTAGCACCTAGTTTCATTTCAGAATACTTAGAAGGGAAATTTGACAATCCCTTTCTGGCTAACAGAGTCATGAACTAACGTCGTTGCTTTCATTATTTGCTGTAAGGCTATTTTAATCTTAATTATTTATTTAAATCGAATTGAGAATTAATGAAATTGTAACGTTTAACAAAGATTCAAAATGTCTATTCATCTATTATTTATTATATTTATTTTTGCCAAGTTTCATAATTTAGAATTTTTTTTCTTCTCCAGTTTTTTTTTCCTTCTTTTTCTGTTTGCTTCTACTGAGAGTGGAAACCCATGATAACTGCTGATCTCCGCTCAACGCTGACATTTTATAAAGTATTGTCTATAAAGTAAATGAAAATATAAAAAAATACAAGATTTGAAAATTCTAAATAAAAAAGAAAAAACTGATAAACAAATAATAATAAACAAAAAATCTTGAAATTCTAAATAGAAAAAGACTATTATATAAAGGTAAATAAGAGAATAAATTAAGAAAATTAAAAAATTACAATTTATAAAAAAATGAAAATAACAAGAATCTATAGATAGAAAGGAAAAAAATAAAGACACAGTTGATACTCCCCCCCCAACACTATTAATATAATTTGTATTTTTATTATTTAATTATTTTAATATAAATGTTATATAATTGTTTAACTCAATATGCTTCTAGATTCGAGCCACTTATAGGATTTAAGTATATTTTTTTAGGATATGCGTTTATCTTTTAGGATTAAGGTAATAATTTTAGAATAAGATTATTTGATTATCGCAGTATCAATTGTAACGGTATCGCAGAGGTGTACCGTATCGCAATGGTTCGTATCGGTAATTTAACCACTAGAATTAATTAGTATCGCGAGTATATAAATATTGGAGTTGTGTGAGAATAATATTGGTTTTGTTTTTAAGACTCTTATCTCTGTTTTCTGTTCTATTTTTTTCTCCGTGTTTATATTACTCGTAGGATGAGCACCACACGAACGAATTTGATATGAGCATCGATCAACCTCACCACATCATTGGGAGAATCGAACCCACTCACATATTTCTGGCGCCACGTGCCATTCTCTACGTCAAGACAAAGGGACAAATACAGACAGGCAGAAACAGACTGGCAGACATAATTACAGAAAACAAACAGAACAAACAGAAACACAGAAACCGACTGAAAGACACAAACAGACTGAAAGACATAAACGGACTGACAGACACAAGCAGAGGCTGATAGGCACAAAGCCAGGCTAACAAACACAAACACAGACTAACAAACAAAAAATAAATTGACAGATACAAATACGGACTGACAAACACAAACACAGACACAGACACAGACACAGACACAGACACAGATTAACTGACACAAACAAACTCACAGACACAAGCACAAGCTGACAAACACAAGCACAGAGTGACAGATACAAACACATACTAAGGCTAGAGGTGAAATGAGCACAGGCACCATCCCAACAGAGGCTGAATGAGTACACAGCACACCCCTGCAGAAGCTGAAAGAGCACACCACATCCCAGCAGAGGCTGAATGAGCAACAGCACACCCAGGCAGAGGCTGAACTGAGCACAGCACATCCCAGAAGGCTGAAAGAGCACAGCACACCCCCAGCAGAGGCTGAAAGAGCACAGCACACCCCAGCAGAGGCTGAAAGAGCACAGCACATCCCAGCAGAGGCTGAATGAGCACAGCACATCCCCAGCAGAGGCTGAAAGAGCACAGACACCCCAGCAGAGGCTGAAAGAGCACAGCATATCGCCAGCAGAGGCGTGAATGAGCACAGCCATCCCAGCAAGAGGCTGAATGCAGCACAGCAACACCCAGGCAGAGGCTGAATGAGCAAGCACAACCCGGCAGAAGCTGAAAGAGCACAGCACATCCCAGCAGAGGCTGAATGAGCACAGCACACCCAGGCAGAGGCTGAATGAGCACAGCAAATCCCAGCAGAGGATGAAAGAGCACTGCACACCCCCAGCAGAGGCTAAAAGAGCACAGCACACCCCAGCAGAGGCTGAATAAGCACAGCACACCTCAGCAGAGGCTGAAAGAGCACACAACACACCCATGCAGAGGCTGAAAGAGCAAAGCACACCCCGCAGAGGCTGAATGAGCACACGAACACTCCAGCAGAGGCTGAAAGAACACAGCTACACCCTCAGCAGAGGCTGAAAGAGCACAGCAACCCATGCAGAGGCCTAAATGAGCCCAGTACACACCCAAGATGACAAACTAGAATGAGCACAGCAACCAGCAGAGGCTAAACAGAGAATCAGCACATCCCAGCAAGAGAGAGAGACACAGGCATCACCCCAGCAGTGGCTAAATGAGCACAGCACACACCCAAGCAGAGGCTGAAAGAGCACAGCACACCCTAGCAGAGGCTGAATGAGCACAGCACACCCCATCAGAGGCGGAAATGAGCATAGCCACCCCACAGATTCTGAAAGAAGCAACAGCACCCCTATCGCAGAGGCTGAATGAGCACAGCAGACCCCAGTGCTAGAGCACAGCACACCTCCAGCAGAGGCTGAAAAGAGCATATGCACCACCTGCGTTTAGAGGCTGATAGAGCACCAGCACATCTCAGCAGAGGCTGAATGAGGCCGACAGCACACCAGGCAGAAGGCTGAATTGAGCACAGCACATCCTAGGCAGAGGCTGAAAAGAGCACAGCACATCCTAGCTAGAGGATGATGATGCACATGCACACCAGGCAGAGGCCAGAATGAGCAAGCACACCCAGCAGAGGCTGAAAAAGCGCGCACAGCACGCCCAGCAGAGGCTGAATGAGGCCAGCACACCCCAGAAGGCTGAAAGAGCACAGCAGCACAGAAGAGGCTAAATGAGCCAGCAGCACACCGCCAGCTAAAGGCTGAAAGAGCAAAGAACACCCCAGCAGAGGTTAAATGAGCACAGCAACACCCGCAGCGGCTGAATGAGCAAGAGCACACCCCAACAGAGGCTTATATAAAGCCCATAGCACACCCCAAGCAACTAGGCTGAATGAGCCACAGCACACGCCGCAGAGGCTGAAAGAGCAGCAGCACACGCCAGCAGAGGGCTGAACAAGCAGCAAGCACAACTAACAGGCAGAGGCTGATATGAGCACAGCACAATTTCCGGAAGAGGCTGAAATGAGTACAGCACAATTCCAGCAGAGCTTGAATGAGCCAGCACACCTCATGCAAGAGGGCTAAATGAGCACAGCCACCCCCAGCAGTAGGCTGAAAGAGAACAGCACATCTCCAGCAGAGGCTAAAAGAGAACAGCACACACCCCAGAGTAGGCTGAATGAGCACAGCAAACTACCCCAGCAGAGGCTGACAAGAGCGAGCAGCACTACCTAGCAGAGGCTGATATGAGCAATCCAGCAAATAACCAAGCAGAGGCTGATTGATGCACAGCACAAATATCACCCCAGCAGAGGCATTGAAATAGGCACAGCAATTTCGAGGGAGAGGCTGAAAGAGGCATAGCACACACCCAGCCGAGCGCTGAAAGAGCACTTGCTACAACAAACAGCAGTTAGGCCTGAAAAGATGCACAGCAAACTCACAGCAGAGGCTGATGAGCACATGGCACACTAGGGAGAGGCTGAATGAGCTACAGCACATCCCAGAGAGGCTGAATGTAAGCACAAGCAAACCCTGCAGAAGCTGAAAGAGCACAGCCCACCCTAGCAGAGGCTGATAGAGCACAGCACACCCAGGTCAGAGGCTGAAAGAGCACAGCACACCCAGCAGAAGGCTGAAAAGAGCACAGCACATCCCAGCAGAAGGCTGAATGACGCCAGCACATCCTCAGCAGAGGCTTGAATGACCACCAGCACACCCAGGCAGAGGCTGAATGAGCACAGCACATCCCAGCAGAGGCTGAACTGAGCAATCAGCACAACCATCCGGCAAAAGCCTGAAAACTGAGCAAGCCAACATCCAGCAGAGGCTAATGAAGCAAAGCAGACACTCCAGGCAGGGCTGAATGAGCACACAAATCCCAGCAGAAGGTGCAAAGAGTCACTGTCACTACGCCCCACGCAGAGGCTGAAAGAGCACAGGGCACCCGAGCAGAGGCTGTAATAAAGTCACGCGATACCCAGCAGAAGCTGAAAGAGCACAGCTACACCCCAGAAGGCTGAAAGAGCAACAGCACACCCAGCAAAGGCTTGAATGAGCACAGCACACTCCAGCAGAGGCTGAAAATGATACACTAGCACATCTTTTCCATGTCGAAAGAGAGACTTTAGAATCTTAGAGTTTGCTACAGTCCTAACAAAATCACTCAGAATTCTTAAGCAAATTCTAGATTAATAAAAAATGAAAAAACGGATACTTCATTTAATAACAACATTTCTAATTTATATATATAATATATATAATATAATATTATTAATATATATTATTTATATACTATTTTGATAATTCTCTATATAACAATTAACGACAGAACAGCACATATATATTATATATATATATAGGATATATATATTTATTATATATATATATAATATTTATATATCAGTGAAAAAATTAATAAGTTTATATATATTATATAATATTATATATATATATATATATATATAATATTATATATAATATAGTATATATATATTATATATAAATATTTTTAGATTTATCTACATCACACATTAAAGAAGTTTATAAATACTTCGCAGGCATATTAATTTAGCATTCTAAATTCTCCTTGGTCAAAATAAACGTATATGGTATATTTCATATTTTTATGTGTTTTCTTGTTATACATATCGTCTTTTTAAAATATGTCTAACAGGTTGTTTCTGTCTCACGCCGGCGGACTAAAGACTTGGACTAGATAAGTGAGTACACTTAGCAAACCACAGCTCATCGGTCTGTCAAACTTGTGATAAGGTAGGTACAACAATGATGCTCCTACAATCCTCTAAAGGTCCAGGTCGTCTGAATCTGGTGGTATTAACACATTTTCTAATATTTATTGCTTAATCTTATGACTATGTATGTTGTCTATATTAAATTGTTTAAATGTTTAGACATAATATGACAACTAACCACTTCTTATCGCCTAATGAGTTATTCTAATATTTGATATATATTGATGTACTAATTATAAAAGCTGTCAATAACACTCTTACTAATGGTTAAAATTAATTTCTTGTTTCCCTTGTCCTTTTTTTTCAATTTTTTTTAAACCAAAGTCTTTTCAATCCTCATTATTGAGAATAACAATGTTTTAACTATCAAAACACTACACAAACCCACCATACATTACACAAAACACACCTATACATTACACATACGCACATATACTACACACTATATACATACACACACCTAACACTACAATATTTACTAATAATACACAAAATATCATAACTGGTATAAGCCTCAGTTACTTATATTACATATATATATATATAATATATATATAATATATATATATAATATATATATATATTATATATATATAAATGATATAAGGCTTAAATGATTAAGATACATGCACTAACTCCTACAGCAATAGATAGGCTGAAAGAGTCACTAGATTCAATCATTGTATTCAAATACTAATACAATCAACATGGTATTACATATATAATTTCATTTGGTATAAAAATCTTAAAACATACTTTCCTTTATAGTCGCTTATTACAAGCTCAATCCAGTTTTCTTGACAAAATTATGGGTCTATTGAACACTTTTTTTTTTGCAAGCTTAATCTTTTAATTTTAAGCTAAGAATTACTGCAAGGTGGCTTCTATAGAAACATTAATAGATTTTTTACTAACATATACTAACTTACAAATACCTTTAATAATTATTAAAATATTTTGGTTTTAATATTCTTGTTCATCCTCTCATGGTGGCAGTGTCATTGTAATGGCTTGTAATCGTACATTGGTGTCACATACGTCATATATTTTTGTCTTGTGGCATGTTTGTTAATTGTGGATAGAATAGAAGAAGGGACAGCAAACATATTAATTTAACATACTAGCAGCTAATAGAGGCTGTTAAGTGAGCACATGCAACACCCCATAGCAAGAGTGCTGAAAGAGCACATCATATAATATAAATATATATATAAATACTATATATATATTATATAATATATTATATAATATATACATTCAGAAGTAAAGGCTAAAAGAGCTCTACAGACTATACTATCCCTAGCATGTGTAAGGCGGAATATGAGAATAAAGCTATACGCTATATTCGCATCAGGTAGTCACTATAAAGTAGCACAGCACTATACCCTCTAGCTGAGTTCTAGAGCTATACAAGAGCACGAAACCAGCATAGCATATGAGCTGAAAGATGCAACCCGAACATACCGAGCCTACAGCGGAGATATGAAAAGACGTCTTTTTCGATACTTTTTGTTACAGCGACAAACTGACTACACTCATAACCAAGTGTAGGAAGTTTCTGGAATATAAGAGGACATCGGAAAGAGGACAATACCCTCTAGTTCAGTAAACGCGCTAAGGTAGACTTAGAATGAAGACACAGCTACAAATAAATCTGACCAGCAGAGAGACTAGATAATGAAGCACATAATATGATATACAATTCACGGTGAGATAACCAGATCAGTAGAGCATGAATAGAAACTAACAGACTCACATTGCATAATAATCACATAGATACCTAGATGAGATTAGAATAGAGTCAATGCACACAGCCTCAGAGACAAGAGGCTTGATAAGAGACATTAATATAAAGCATAAATACACTCACAGACAAGACAAGTGTCTGAAGAGTATATGGTTCGATCATTCCCCAGCGAAGGGTCATGAAATGAGGGCTACTTAGACATACAATACAACCCCAACAAGGCGCTCGCACCATGTACATGAACACTGAGCATGCTCACTTTCGACATGAATGATGGTCCTAAATTATGATACTAAGCACATCGCCAGAATATAGACAAGGGCATCATAATGAAGCACTAATAGTACATAATACTACTAGCAAAGTATGGCTTGAAGAGAAGCAACAGCACACCTATTATACCCCAGTCAAGTAGCTATATATAGAAGCCAGCCAGCACTACTCACGCCTAAGTGCACAAGTAAGGCTAGATATAGAGCAGGTAATAACAAGCATCACGCTATCACATACAGAGTAGCTTGAATGTATGACATATAGTACAACATCACCAGTCAAGAGGCTGAATTGAGCCAGCGCTACACCTCACTCGGTGGCAGAATGGTGAAAGAGTCTATTAATGCTAGTAAACATACAAGCAGAGGCTGATATGTAAGTACTTAAGCATCACTCCATAGACATGAAGCTAGAAAGCAGCATCTAGACACACCCACCATGTAAGAGGTCATGTTACGAGTACACAAAGTACATCACCCCAGGAAAGCTGAACAGAGCACGCTAACATTATAATATAAATACTATATTATATAATATAATACTATATATAATATATATATATTATAATATATATTATATAACCCCAACCTGTGATGATTGAATGCAGACTAGTAATGATGTTAATCAACATGCACAACTATAGGTAGAAGGCAAGAGAATGCATTCACATGCATCTATCTCACATCACAAACAGGTTCTTAACAGGCTGGTAAAAAGAGAAGCACATACTCCGCACACAAGCAGAAGGCTGTATATAGCAAGCTATATGAGAAGAAACAATAATGACCAAGATAGGTCTGAATGGAAGCAAAGTGCTACTCACTCATCTAATGTTCCACTGTCAAGAAACACAGAGCTGAATGAGCAGAGCACACATAAGGCAGATCTGGACAAAGAGATTTACTAGACACATGAGAAAAATTATTATATACTTATATTACTATATATATATATATAAGTATATATATATATAATATATATACTATGATTATATATAATATATAATATATATATATACCCTATGATAGAGGTACTGATATGAGCAACTAGCCCACTCACAATCAAGAGGCCTGATTTGAAGTACACAAGTCAATCCATATCAACCATTGCAAAGAGGCTGATAATAAGCACAGCAATTCTTAAGGAGATGGCCTGAAAGAGCACAGCAACATTATATATATATAATATTATACTCTACGCAAGCAGTATAGGCTGATTAAGAGACAGCATAACTTACCAGATAGAAGCTGAATAGAAGCACAGCACACCACCCAGCAGAGGCTGAATGAGTACATAATATACAAGTCAAACTATAACCCCTAAGCATAAGATGAGCTTGATAACGTAAACAAAGCACACCTATCGCAGTGTAGGCACTGAAAGAAGTCAACTAAAGCACTACCAGACAAGAGGCTGAAGAGTAATAGCAACACCCCAGCTAAGAGAGCTGATAAAGATAAGTCAATTAAGTCACTCCCTTACAGAGGCTTTATATGAACGCAAGCATAACACATCACTGAATCTTATCAGATAAATAAAATGAAATCACAGGTATTATCTCCTTCTTTTTACTTAGTCATAATAGGCAATCATGCATATAGTTTGAAGGATTTCTTTTTTTATATTTCCAAATATCATCTTATTTAAGTATTTATTTAGAAACTTTAAAAGGGTGTACAATTGTTTTAATGGTAATAATTCGTGAACACATATATATTCATAATTTCAGGCTTTAAATTTGACCTAATGTGGTTGGTATGACTGCACATTTCACCAGGAAAGAATTTTTTTGTTGAACTGCAAAGACCGAATGTTTACCTAGAGGATGATATCAAAAATAAAGGATATATTCAAATTAACAAAAGCACATGTAGATAACCAAAATAAATTAAACTGTACCATCACATGGGACTATTATTTCTCCTGGGCCACCCCTTTATGTGTGTAGGATATTGATTCTAGGTAGGAAAAATAGATGCAAAAAGAAATGAAGCCACAGACCAGCACAGCGAGATAGTAACTCATATGGATGAGAGAGAGGTAGGAGGAGGAGGGAGTAGGAGAAGAGCGAGAGAAGGAAGGCCTATAGAGATCATTAGAAGCATAAAGAGCTCACTAAAATCCCTCAGTTAGCAAAGATATTAATGGAGACTAGAAGGCGACATATGAGAGAGCACAAAAGCAACTGATCACTCGGGTTCAGTATGCGACTGGAAAGGATGCCACAGCTATTAAGGCAATAAATCAGCAGCAGAGGGAAAGGTGGGCTAAACTCGAGCATCAGCCACACCCAGCAGAGGCTTGAAATAAAGCACGGGTTACGCAGAAAAACGACGTAATACAAGCAGGAAGATAAGACTTTGAGGAACAACAGGCAACATATAAGTTCTCAAAGTGAATAATTGCGCATTGAATAGAGTCAAAAATTGTAGCACAGTCAAATTAATGGCACGAGACAGAAAGCGCTAAGAAGGGAATGAGTATGCGACAGTTAACTCATATCATCAACGCAAGGGACTAGAATTTGTTAGAAAGAGCAAACATAAATTACAATCTACCTATGATACAAAAGAATATCTATTGATAAAACATTTACCTCTTAATGCAATGCACGCGCGCGAAAGTCAGGTACGCAACAGCAAAATACTCTCCGACACACGAAACAAGACGCATAGTAATATGCCAGTACGGACAGATGTAGCATTCGCTTCCGGGAGAGATGCTAGAATTACGAGCACAGCAACACCACACATACTCACGCAGTAATGGCTGCAAAGTGAGCAATGTAGCACATAATTATACCCCAGCAAGTAAAGCTGTAAATGAGCATACTAAGCACATACCCAGCTAAAGAATGGCTTAGAAAGAGGCACACTCAAATACTACTAGACATGAGCAGAAGGTACTGATATATGTAAGTTACATAACACACAAAGCAGATATATAGCTGAATTTAAGAGCACAGCCATACATATACCTCCAGCAGAGCTTGATGTGTTCACAGCCAACACCCAAGCAAAAGGCTTGAAAGAGCACATGGCATCAATCTTAAAGGCTTAGTAGGCTGAAAAGAGCACAGCTCACCGTATACAGTACAAGAGGCTGAAAGAGCACAGCACATCTACTACTAGCATGAGGCTATGATAATGAGTACACAGCACATACCTTCACACATAGCTAAGAGGCTGTAAATTATAGAGCATTAAGCACCTACCTACTCAGCAGAGCTTGACAAGAGTAATCTAGCATCATCCCCAGCAGAGGTATAAAGTAGCAAACCCGCACATAATTCCACCATGACAAAGAGGTACTTTGAATGAGCAACTAAGCACTACCCAATAGCAGCAGAGTCGCATAGAATGTAGTCTTACATGTCAAATCCACAGCACAAGAATTAATGGCTTCGAATTATGCTACATGTCACTATCCCAATATGTGACAAAGAGAGACTGAATAGAGATCAGCAGCACTATTCTCGCAAACAAGTAGCAGGTAGAGCTGAAATACACAAACACGCATCTTTATAACATCGTCAGTCAATAGACATCTTAAAGTCGAGGCTGGAACATTACTGTTGGTCACATCAAACCAGCAAAGAAGAAGCTGAAAAATGAAGGCGAGAAGACTATCTATCTATAAGCAGAGGCCCTGGAAATGAGAATCAGACACACATGGTCTATATGTCATGACTTCAGCTGAATGAGCAGCAGCACTATCATATACTTACCCACTTTAAAATAGGTTAAAGCCCTTTAGGACATTTTATTTCATTATTAAATTTTGAATGTTCTATAAAGTTTTGTTGTATGCGTTGTCTAAACAAATTTTTTTTTTTTTTTAATTAAGTAATACCTGTTAGTTTAGATACATTTTCCCCCCATTCATCATACATCTGGTTCGTTTTACCGGTCACGCATCCGGGTGTCAACACGTGTGTTGGTCCTAAAATTAAAATTAATTCATTTTTTCTTCTGATATGGTTTTTACATGCATTCATCTAGTCTTCAGTTAATCTTTGAAATTTTTCGGATTTTCCATTTGGGCATGGAAAGAATGGTTCCCTTCACCTTACAACATTGGATAAAATAGGGTCATGTACCTAAATATAATATATATATATTATATATATAATTATATAATATATATATATATATAATATATATATTAGTTATATATTATTATATATAATACTATATATATAGCATTAATATATTTATTTATTAAAATAGTTCAATAAATGTTTATTTTAAATAGTTTGATATGTACATTAAAATAAACGGTGATAAATTTATTGATTCCGTAATAATTCATAATTATTTCCGAAACTAATACGAAGGAATCCTTGTTAGATGCATTAAAAGGTTAGAAGTCCCCCAGTCGCATCAATTTGAACAGTAGAAGCACTAGTCGAGCACTCTTTCCTAGCATGTAGTCTAAAAATTGATGCTACTGTCTCACAAGAACACAAAGATTACAGTCGGAGACTGTTTGGTCAGTGCGTGATCAGAGTATAACGCATACAGTCCAGCATGATAGGCTGAATACATTGCGTATACTGCAAGCACTATACCACCTAATGCATGAGGCACGCGATAATGCAATCATATTCTTTATATTACTCGTCACAGTGTCGATAGATAAGTGCTCAGAATTAACGCACCACAAAAGACTACACCAAGTACACATGTTAAACATGCCTAATAGAGCTGATATGTATTGTCCCAAATGCACACAATCGTTGAGTGAAATTAGAAGGCTGAAAGATAAGCACATGACACAATTAACCTCAAGTTACAGAGTAGTCTAGAAATTTAGGATCACTAAGCATCACTCGACATAGGTATATCACTTATAATAGATATATATATATTAGACAGATGATAGCATGAATATATGAGCACGAGTCAACACTCACAGGACAGTAGGCTTTATATGAGAACACAGCACATTCCGCATGCAGAGGCTGAATCGTAAGCAATCAAGTCATATTATCCTTAGCAGAGGCTGATATAAGTAGCACTGCACACTTTACTACCCAGCACGCAGGCTGATTTAGAGCTAACATTTGAACACACCTATTTATATAATATATATATATAGTATACCCCTGCAAGTATAAAGCTGATAAAGAGCACTATAGTATAAGCACATTCACCTAGTAGAGGCTTAGAATGAGCTATACAGCTACAATATATATAATATTTATATTATGTTAAATATATATATATATTATATATATAATTATATGGTATATATAATATATATATTATATTATAATATAATTATTATATATATATACTCATCAAGTATTGCTTAAGATAGGCGTAGAATTTAGAGCTAAACAGCACTATACCTAGAGATAAGAGCAGAAATGAAGTTTTACACAGTCACATCACCACATAAAGATGGCTGATAATAGAGCACAGCCATTCATTGCAATGCACATCAATGTCATGAAGTAGGCTGTAAGTAGAAATATACAGACACTCTCACCGAAAATCACACTAACAGTGTAATATGTATTTTCAGCATGCATAGATTATACATAGAGAGTGAACACAGACTTCTAAAAATAAACATTTATTTTTATACGAGAATATTTATTAATAAACCTTAAATATTATGAATAATCTTATGGGTTCGTCTCTTCCCGGTCTTTGCATACCTTCCCATTTATCAATATAACAAAGTCAACGAAGGTCAGACAGGACTTATGTGTTATATGTTTTTGAGTCAATAGTCACACTAAGACAAAAGAACTAGCTTAAAGAGATGTTGATATCGCACGTCTCATCAAGAATTACCATCCTTAGCCTAGTTTCGCTAATATAGACTTAATGGTAGTACAGAAGGTTTGACACCCGATCAATTCCGCCGCCAGCAAGCCGTGCATGTTCACACGACCGCAAAGGGAGGCATATCTCCAGCAGAGCGCTGAACCCTAGAAACCCATACTCTGGATGCTCTTAGTGCTTAGCAATTCGGCTTCGCGCGGATAGCAGAGGCTCGAATTATGTTAGACAAAATAAGACAGATAATAAATGACTTCTGGTCATCTTGACGTTCCCCGTCACCAAGTGATCGTCTCTGTGTCTTCTCAAAAAATTATCATTAATCATACAGAATACAACTTTCCCAGAATATCTTTTTAAACCGAATTTTTATAATTTATCAGAGAAATTAGTGGCTTATTTTGTAATTTTTGATTAAACTACTATCGTGAGTGGATAAACATTGTCTCCTTTGATTAATAAAATTTTTTTTATTTTCCTGTTACCGGGGTGGGTTGGTTTTCGAGATGTGAATTTCTCTCATTGGTCGCTGTCTCCTATATATTATATTATATTAAACTCCAGGACAAGTGTACGTGAAAGAGCTAACATAGCACTATAATATCCTACACCACGCAGATGGTATCGAATATTGAGCACATATAGCTAACACACAGCATGAGTAGCTTGAATGAAGCTACAAACATACATATATATATACTATCACCTCAAGACCTTCAGTTACATCGTCAAATTGTAGGAGACAAGCTATCTTGTAACTTGCCTATATAAATATCCAGTGGTATTGCAATGAAATAAAATTAATGCTTCTGATTAATTGAATAAAAAACTACTCTACGTAATCTTTTAAACATGAAGAGAAAAAAACTATTTTCTTTTTCTAGTTTTTAGTTTTTTTTTTGTTTCTGTTTTTTCTTTGTATTTATTTTATTAATTTATATTTTTTTTTTTATTTGTCTACGAGTCTAATTTATGATTAAATTTTAGGGGTTATTTTTTTTTTTCATGGATATAGACTGATTTTAAATTATTTTTATATTAAATCTTTTATATGTAAATTATATTTATTTAATTTTGATTAGGCGGGTGAAAAAATTCCCCACACTTAAGGATGTTTCACAGTGCCATTATATCATTCTTAATGCTAAATCTTTACATTTTGATAAATCTTTTCAAAAATTTATTAATCACAATAGTCAGTTCACAATTTATACAGTACATTTATAATTAATAAAAGGATTTCAAAGATTTAAGTAAAGAAATTGGCTTTAAAATATAAAAAAAAAAACAATGTCAAAGAGCAAAATTATATAATAATAAAAAAAAAAAAAACAAAGCAGAAAGGCTAGAAAAATAGATGAAACAGAAATGAATCCCTTACAAAAACGCTAAAAACTTATTATTGGGATACGACAACACTGCGGTGGGACAGCAAACTAAGAACTTTTTTGCAAGACTGATTACTTGAAAGAGCATAAGTACAGTATACTAATTCACTACTATATATATACTCTAAGCAGATAATATATATATATAATATAATATAATATATATATATATATATATGATATATATATATATATATATATTTATATATATATATATAATATATATATATAGCATGTAATTATATTATATAGAGGCTGAATTAAGAGCAATTATTATAGTCAATATTAACAATATATACTATATATATATTATATATATACCTATATATGCAGGAATTTTACCTAATCAGAGGAAAAGGAAATTATATATATGAGCATATTACACATGGTGAAAAAGAGCATATCACAGCCATATATACATATATGAAATTACAATATATATTATATATTATTTTACTATATATATATTATGGATTAAGTTATGGTTAGGTATGTGTGACCGGGCTTGTGTGAGAGCTTAGGGATGGATTAGGTGAGGCACATACAGTACACACTCGATGTTTTATATATATATACTAAGCAATGCGTACTAAAGAGTACCGTATAGAACGATCGTGAGGGTGTTTGACAGCGGTTGGTAGTTTGCTAAGGAGGCTTATACACAATGGTTTTGTTGATGCTTTATATAAGCTGGAAGTGGTGGTGATATTACACTCTTGAGACGGTCATATATAATTGTGATGGTGCAAATAAGGTATACTATATGTATATAATATATATATATCATATAATATATATATGGTATATATATATATATATATATATATATATCATAATATATATTATTATATATAATAATATATATATATATATATAATATATAGTAATTATATATAGTATCATATATAGTATATATATATATATATATATATATTATATTATAGTATAATAAATATATATATTATATATATATATATAAAATATATAATAGTATTATAGGATTTAGGTAGGGTTTGTAGTTGTTTGGGCAGTATTAGTGATGTAATAGGTTAAGGAGGCTCATAATATATTTATAGTATATGATAATATATATATAGTATAAAGATTATAGTTATATATATATTATGTGATATATAATCTATATATTATATATATTTTACAGTAAAGGAGATTACTTCCTCACCATTTGCTTATGAAGACCACGATCTCCTATGGTAGAAGGGAAGAGAACATTCTACTCGGAATCAAAGGTTTTGTCAGGTAAATCAGGTATACAACATGTTTGGGCGGGTGAACAACCGCGCGTTTATAATTAAAGGCGTTTCTTACAAACGGAAATTCCGTATCAATACCGCGCAATCGTGCGTTTCGGAAGAAAAAACTTTGATTTAGCCCCTTTGTCTCCCGTTCCCCTCGAAACCAACAATTTAGAATTGGCGTTAGAAATTTTAGAGCACGAGTTCGCAACACATGGTCAATGGGAAAGGGGGTGTCGACGCGCAGTGCCCCGCTACCCTAAAATGTTTGCGCGAGTGGACGTTTCTGTCATCCAATCACCAGAGAAGGTTAGGCCCGAAACATGCTACGAATCTGAACATGTCTATGTCGCCAGTACGCGTATTTGCACGAAAATCTTTCGTTTTCATTCAAATAAACAATGGTGCATTAGTCCCAGCGATGTTACCGAATGGACTCGAAAACCGTGTCAACATTTGTAAGACAAGCTTTTTGATACGATCATTCCCCAGCTAATAAATCGTCACTGTTCAGCGATATCTCATTTCCAACCTCTCAGGCTCAGTTTAATTCGGCAAATACTTTTCGATTATTCAGAGTGAACAAACTCCGAGGAGTTGCATCAAACGACGGACCACGCACAATCAGCCCTCAGCAGCACTGTTGTGTCCGAATACGGCGATGGTAGAGTCTATTCGATTGCTGTAGAGTAATGTTGTCATGGAGAAGTCAGTTTGTGTGTAAGCGGGTATGCGTGAATTGAATGGTTGTACATTGTGAGAATGGTGGAGGAGAGACTTGACGGCCCGCATGTCAGCTGAGCTTTGTTCTCGTTGACGGAACTAGGCTTGGCAGGTCGGCATGCATGTATAAGCTATTTCTTATTTGTTGCTATTGGAGGTTGAGAAGTTAGGCGGCTACTGGCTAGTCATGTGTGGTTTCAGCAAGAAGAGCGATAGCTGCCACAATGAACGATGATCGAGGAAGTTGTACGGCAGATTTCCCAGTGAAGGTAATTTCAAAGGGGGGTGATGTTCAATGGCCTGCGCGATCTCCGGACCTAACCCCATGTGATGATTTTCTCTGGGGTTACCTAAAGGCTGAATTATACAAACACAGACAGCGAGACTTGACCGTTTTGAAGATGGCCATTCGCCAGGAAATCTAGCTCATTCGGATCGACGTCTGGGGGGTCGTCATCTTACTGATGTTTTGTTTAAAACAACTTAATGTAAAACCTTTTGAATCGTAGAATTAGTGAGTATAAATAAATATTTCATATCACGCTTGGTTTCTTATTTATGGCCTCCTGAAATGGTAAAGGAAATAATTTCTAATGAGACACTTGTCTCATTAGTGGTAACTTTCTAATATATGATGAAAAACGAAGCAGATTAAATGTTGAGAATGCTTTTTAATTATTATCTTTTAATTGGAATTGATTTTAACAAGTAGTATGGGAACAAGTTTGCCAACTCATAGCCACGGTAGCTCGAGGCGATGAGTCCCTAGCAACGGTTATATCCCCAATTAGGGAGTGTTAGATACACCGTATCCTTCCCAAAAAAATTTTGGTATCTCTATTTTTGATTGCTTTGTTTTAATATACAAATTTAAAGTTTGAAAATTTTGTTTCGTAGTTATCCTTTCAAATTTATAAATTTAAATTTTTATTCATTACAAAGTCCATCTATTTATTGTTCTTCCGTTTCATATATTTCTTATCCTCTTCTATATTTTTCATTAAATTAAAATATTAAGTTATATTTAGTATAAAATTATATATTAGATAGAGTGTAAATTCAAGGACAGTTTTTTCAGTTATATGAGAGCTGAAAGCTTTTTGCATCATACATTTTATATGTTTCTATATTTTTCTTAAAGTTAATACAAAATGGCAGGAATTTTTTTTAACCATATTTTCATTATATTTTGTAAAGATTTAAAAGATTATTTCTTAAGTAAAGAGTTTTTACTGCTTATTTAAGGATATATCTATTTATTGATTTCTTCATATCATTATTCAATATCCTCACATTGCAATAAGAAATATTGCATTGTTTTTATTTGATTTTTTTTGTAGTCTATCAAGATAAGTCTTAAAAAAATTGTAATTTAATATTAGGGAAATCCGGCTTTTATGCGATATTTATTCCCTTATAATTTTTCATTGTAACGTTGTCATTCTTTTATAAATACTAAATTAGATTAATATCGTGTTATTTCTTTGTCATTTTTCATTTATCTGTTACTGTTTGTCGAAATATATTTTTTTCAACAATTTTTAAGCAAATAATTAGAATTATTTGTACTGATAAAAACATTTTATCAGGATTTAAGAAAATTGTTCTTTAGAGACCGAGTGTTAAATTTATCTACTTTTTACTTCAAGATGTGAT
>JABUQX010000547.1:20000-27059 GCA_015478945.1 Trachelipus rathkii | reverse complement strand
AAGTTTAATTCAGGCAATGATCAATCCTCCTCTGTGTGGGTGTGTGTGTATATATATATATATATATATATATATATATATAAATAAGCGCAGAGATGTCACCCCCGATTTTTATGAAAATCACAGGATATACTCTAAAAAATAATAATGAAGAATAGTGAAAACGAAAATCGGCGGTCTCTTCAGGAAAAAAAGTTGCAGGCTCTCAAAGTTGCTAAAACTCCATATTTTTTTCATTTTTGATGCGTCAAGGTTAGGTTTCATTTCAGGCCCTCTAGTTCAGGTTATGATAAGTTTTTTGTTAAATATACAGAGAAAATCTATGTAGAATTAACAAATCTTATCATAACCCTGAACAAGACTCTTCCTAAAACGAGCACAGGCCCACTAATATTTTTATATATATAAAAGAAGCCTATGAGAAAATTTTACATTTTGAGAGGCTGTAACTTTTTTTTCTAAAGATTTAAATCATTTTCGTTTGTTTTTTTTAAGCTTCATTATTATTTTTTTAGAGTATATCCTGTGATTTTAATTTTTTTTTTTATATAAGAAAATCCTATGAGAAAATTCAAACCTTGAGAGGCTGTAATATTTTTTTCCTAAAGAGACCGCCGATTTTCGTTTTCACTATTCTTCATTATTATTTTTTAGAGTATATCTGAGAGTTTTCAGAAAATTATCTAAGAAATGCTTTAAAACTAGTTTTTTTTTTGTCCCTATTAAATGACATGCTGTAAAAGCTGGTACGAAAAGAACCGAAGGCAAAATAAGAAGTTTTTGTCATCACATTCTGAAAGTTTTATAGATCATATCTCTTTCAGAAGTATCTGCTCCCATCATCAAGTGATTTACAAATTTAAATTGATAATTTTATAAATAAATTAGTTCTTAAATTAAATAATTATCATTAAATATATGTATATATTCTTATTTATGTCAAAAAAAATTTATAATATTATCTAAATGTACAATCGGCCAATAATAATTTTTTTTTATTATTCAATTTGCATAAATTATTTAAAAAAAACAATAACAACAAATAAAAATAAAGGCTACTGAAAAATAATTAGATGAAACTATTTTTTTTTTTTAGCTGTAATATAATAATGTTCAATGCCGATTTCAAAATATATCTGACGCATTAAATTACAACAAAACAAAAATTACAAAGAAAACAAACACAAAACAAAAAAAAAAACAAAAAAAAAACACAAAAAACAAAACAAAAAACAAAACATGAAAACAAATAAGCAATACCAACTCCCAAAATCTCTTTTAATTAAATAATAGACATCAAGTAAATATTGTTTAATAAAATACCAAACAAATTATAGTTTTAAGCATAGCTTCTAGGGTTTATACGTTTTTTTTGTGTGTTTTTTTTACTTGTGGAAACAACTTCTGTTTTAAATTTATGCTAATGCTCTTAATATATACTTAATAACAGAACTTAGAAGTTCTTATCTACGAAGATGATCTATCAAAACCTAAAATTGAATGTTAATTATTATCTTCTGTCGGTAATATAATATTATTCTTGAATATTAATATATTTATATTTATTATAATCTAATTTTAATACAATAAATTAATTTAATTGTTATTAGTTTAAAAATGAAAATTTCTTTGTCATTATATATATATATATATATATATATATATATATATATATTCGTGATTGATGAAATGGATGTGAGGAGAGCATGTAGGGAACACTGAAGATCTGCATAACATAAGCAGAGATGAAGAGGTTATAGTGAATGTGTGTGGGTTTGATTATATAAAAAGTAATATGTATTTTGGGGAAGAGGTAATTAGTAGCGAGGAGGTTGAATTGTAGCAAATCCGCTTGTATACAAGAAATTACTGGTGAAATGATCAAAAATGGAAGCTATTGTGATTAAGAATTTGTGTAGAGACTTAAGCGTTTGTTAAGCATTCTATGAGAAGAGGGTGTAGAAGAAGAAAAAGGGTAAAAGGAGATAAGAGAATAAAGAAACTTTAGCAGAATTGGTTTATTGAGTGTTGTAGGGGAGATATATACTGGAATTTTGGTTGAAGGAGTGCGTCAAATGACTGAGGGACTAATGGACAAAAAATAAGGTACATTTAGAAGTGGTAGAAGATGTGTAGATCAAATCTTCACATTGAAACAAACGATTAAGAAAATGAGAGAGGAGAAGAATAAAGTGTATATAAGTTTTATGTACTTGCAACAGGTGCATGACAGGATTAATAGGGAATCTCTGCGTCAGATATTATCAACATATGGTATTGGTGGTAGACTTCTAAATGGAATAACAAGTATGTATGTCGATTGTGAAGCGTGTTTAAAAAATAAATGGTTAAAAGTGAATGCTTTAATATTAATGAAGGAGAGTGAGGCAAGGATATGTTATGTTTCCTTGGCTAAAAAATTTGCATATGAATGGGCGATGAAAGAATTAGAGGTAGGAGTGGTAGAGGAAGGTGTTATCATGATGAAGAATGGAAGAGAGTAGAGGGTTGCCTGCTTATTTTGATCTGGATTTGTGTGGTGAACCTGAAGGAAGCTTGAGAAGATTGATAGAGAGATTTGGCAGGGTGTGTAAATGGAGTGGTTTGAAAGTAAATGTAGATAGCAGTAAGGCGATGGTGGTGAGTGAGGAGAGTAAGCGGTGTGAAATCATGTTGGATGGTGAGCAATTGGAACGAGTATCAGAATTTAAATATTTATTCCTTTAAGTGGATGAAAAGGGAACCATGATGTAGGGTGTAGTAGAAAAGTTGTGAATAGTAGGATGCTGTCTGGTGCAATTAAATCTTTGGTGAATACAATTGGACTAGGTCTTGAGTGCGCTAGGGTTCTGCATGAGGGTTTGTTGTGATCTGTGTTAACATATAGTAGCGAAACCATGGTGTGGAATAAAAGGTATAGATCTGGTCAGATGGATAACCTTGGTGGCGTGTTAGATGTAATAAGAATTGGTAAAATGAGGAATGAACAAGTTAGGTAGTTGTGTAGCGTAAAGAAATGCGTAAATGATAGAATAAATGAGTGTATTAAGATGGTTTGGTCATATGGAAAGGATGGATGATATTCGGTTGGTTGAATCGAGCGGCTGAAAGACCGAAGAAAAAGTGGATTGCGCCAGTAAAGGAATGTCTGAAGGAAAGAAAGTTTGGCAAACAAGAAAAGAAATGCATAATAAGAGTGAATGGCGATGTTTTGTGAGGGAGTATGTTTGTGAACCTGACCAAGGGGTTGAACCCTACCTTGACGAGATACCACAGTGAGGGTCCGTTGCGGAATTATGAAGCCCCAAGGTGGATTCCTTTTAACTGCGACGGGCTTTCCTTGATGGATATGAGGGTATGGAAGAGAGAGAATTGCTTTTCGACTTATGTGATGTTCTTCTACTAACTTTTCTGATTTCGGTGTTTGTTGGGCACCTCACCCCATTCTGAGGAGAGGAAGAAGATAAGTAGAATTCTACTACACACGCACACACACACACACACACACACACACACACACACACACACACACACACACATATACTTATATATATATATAGCATATTCTCTCAGCCCTCTCTCTCTCTCTCTCTCTTTCTCTTTCTCCATATTATATATATATATATATATATATATATATATATATATATATATATATATACATGTGTGTGTGTGTAATTAAAATTACTTTAATAGGTAACAAAATGAGCTAGACCCATTCTTTCCACTATTAGTGACAATTTTGACAAATTGGATGGGTGACTTGCCAGGACATTATTCCCATTTTCTGTCAAGATTTTATACTCTCGTATCAAAAACACAACAGATTTCCTAACAAGGATGGATAGATGCATTCCATAAAATCATATTCTGGTCAATTTTGATGTCACCTGTCTTTCCAGTGATGTCCCTGTCAATCACATTCTAGATTTTTTGTTTGATATTTTGTTAGGTGAATCTCTTTCTGTTCTTTTGCCTTCTTTTATATTTCTCCTCCAAATCTGCATGAGACTTATTGTTTTCAGCTTTAACAATAATTTTCAAACAGCTTTATCTGGCAAGTATGAGCTGTTGCTTAAGCCCTCTCCTTAACTATCTCTACATCTAATTCTTTGAACCAAGGTTGCTCTGCGCACTCCAACTTTATTCGGATATTCATTGATGGTTTAAATATGTAGATGATCTTCTGGCGGTGGTACCTTCAGATTTCCCTAAGTAGGAGTTTCTCCTTCAAATTAATAGTTTATCAAAACCTGTAGACTTCACATTGGAGGAGCAGAAGGATAGCTCTACTTCCTTTAAAGATTTTTAGATTCTACAGCGGAGCGACTGCTTACCCAATGGAATCTATCGTAAACTCACCAACTCTCATACTTATCAGCATGCTTTTTCTAATCACCAGAAATTTATTAAAGACATTGTCATTTCCAAAATGTTTTTGAGTGCATCCAGATTTTCGGACTCTCTCTTTTTAAATGATAAAATTGATTTTCTTTTGCCTTTTTTTTCAAAAACAACGTTATACAAATGTTATCAGCAAAGCATTTGATGTAGCCAAGAATTAATTTTATCATCTCACAACTCATCCAGATTTTTCCTTTGAAAATACAATAGTAATGCCGTTTTCCATGGGCATTCTCTCAATTATTTTTTTACTTTTGTCTGCTTTCAATATTAAGATTTTTCAACACCCAAACACTATACAAAGCTTTCTCATAGAAAATAAACATTTCTCCATTTTGATTGGGTCTGGGATCTACTGGGTTCTCTGAGAGGTGCGTGAATTCTTTTTACACGTGAGAAACTTTAAAACATCTCTTAGGTCATACTTAATCAACATGAAAATCCTATAGGAAGAGGAGACTATATTAACTATTTTCAAGCTTATAAGAAGCCAGGTCATTCCATCAAATGACCTGATTCTAAAGTATTGTTTCATTCTTCAAACAACACTTTTAATCAACTTTTCGAATAATATTTCATAACTACAAGAATAATTTTAATTCTTCAGAAAGGTTCTTTTCCCACCTTCAAGTTACAATAAACTTTATTGAGAACTGACTTAAAACAAATTTTTTTCCTTAACAGTTCGTCACAAAGCTTCTTTACTCAATGCAGTAATTTTAATAGATCTCGTTCAAATACATCCTCGCTGTTTTCTGTTTCTTTTTGATTAATTTTGAAGACTTCCACCTGAGAGGTCGAAACGTATCCATTCCATTCCCTCTATGTATTCTATTTCATTCTATTTTATATAAATATATATATATATATATATATATATATATATATATATATATATATATATATATATATATATATATATATATATATATATATATATATATATATATAGATAGATAGATAGATAGATAGATAGATAGATAGATAGATAGATAGATAGAGAGATAGAATGAATGAATGAATGAATGAATGAATGAATGAATGAATGAATGAAGGAATAGAGAGAGAGAGAGAGAGAGAGAGAGAGAGAGAGAATAATTAAATCTCTTATCTTACGTATTTGTTACCTTATATGAAAAACTACTAATGCCAAATTCACCTTATAATATAAATTTAATAATAAATCTTATAATTTATGTAGCACCTTTACCTATTGCATAAACATATGTTATATGAAACGATATATTTTATTATTTTAAAGGATTCTACTTCCTTTTTTGTTTATCTTCTTGATTTTTTGGAGATAATGATGATAATTAAGATGATGATTATATAATAAATCTTAATGCTAATAATGAAATAGCAGGTAATAAATCACATAAATCAAAACTTTGATTTGCAGCATATTTATAGCTACTTAAGTCTTTACGAATGGGTTAGGAAATAGAAGCTGGATATACGAAGTTATTTTTGCTAGTTCATTCCAGCTGTTTATTTTGTACTGGGAATACCATCCTCTTTGAGGATAACTAGTGTCACTGGGCATTTAACCTAATCTTATTTCTTTTTCCAACTGTCTAAGTTCAGAGTTAACTTTAATTTCTTCAATTTGACGATAATTAGCTAATATCTGGAACATCTTTCCTCTTTTTTTGACTTTAACAACCCTCTCAAACTCCATGTTTTGCGGCAAGCCAGTCTCCAGTTTATCTTCGATCCTACCTTGAAGTATGTATAGGTTAGTCTTGTAGGCACTTTTATCCACACCTCCAAGAACATAATGGTCTATCAAATACTCTTTCTTTTTAGCAATTTGAAAAAATTGCGTCTTCTTATGTAGCCTTGGGGAAGACAAGGTGAGAGGCTTCCCCCCCAAAAAATATCCTTTCATTCACCCCTTCCTCCATCATTGCCTGGGAATCAGTGTGCTCCGGTGGTGGAGTTGGAACCGCCATGAAATTGGTGACTTGTTTTCGCACATAACCTATCATTTTTAATTTCTGAAATATTCCTTGGAGTTTGGTGAACGCCACCTCTCCTCTTCTAGTCCTTCTAGTCCTTCTTGTTCTTCTGGTCCATCTAGTCCTTCTAGTCCTCATCTCTTGTTCTTAATTAACATAAAAAGAGAAAAGTGAGGGCGCCCAGACAGGATGTCCTACTCTAGTCCATCTTATCGTATCGATTCTCAATTTCCATTCAAAGGGAAATATTATGAGCATGAGTTCAACGTCGGTTTCTTTGTTCTCAAGTCTAATTCATCTATTATATTTATTTAAATCCTAAAAAAAAACAAACTTACCAGCCGAAATTCTTCGACAACGAAAATTCCAAAATATAGAACTACTCTCGTCCATTTTTTTAAAATCATTACCCCAGATGATTTCTAAATTCATTATCAAAGGATGTTTTCCCTAATCTTAAAATACACCTGATATGCTCACCTACCATTCCTCTATTTGTAACAACCTTGAGTAAATAAACAGGGAGCTCCTTAATATTAATCCTTCATCATCTTGGAGATGAGTTTAACAAACAAACTTTCCTAACTTTTAATCCTTGTTTTTATACTGATAAATTATTTTCACCTCTGGGTTCATCAGATCACCTAATATCTGTACTTGTTCTAATCGACTGTTCCGCAGGAAGTACGAGACC
>JABUQX010000547.1:7500-10000 GCA_015478945.1 Trachelipus rathkii | reverse complement strand
CTTTTTTACGACTCCGTTCAGTTTTTGAGTTTTTTTTTTTTTTTTTTTTTTTTTTTTTACATATATTGCTACTATCATGATCATCAACACCTGGATATTTCAGGTGGGGTAACGGACATGATTCGAAATATTTTAAATAAAAAAATTTTTTAAAAATCACATTTATGTTAAATATTGTTTTTAAAAATTGAAAATATCAAAACAATGACTACAGACACTTAAAGAAAATCAATTATTGCAAAAATTGTAAAAAAACAAAACAAATATATTTTTTCCTAAATGAAATATCTCGAAAAGTACGACATTACAAAAAACCTTAATTACATATTTTGGAAAGCGTATAACCTTATTACATAAAATGTAAAAAAAGTAAGAAAAATATTTTTTAGGGGGCTCGAGCCAACGCGGGAACGAGGGGAGGCACGTTTCCATAACCCCGCTATACGGGGGTTTTATTGGTATATTAAATGATTTACTGGCGAGGTTTTCAAGTCCTAGGATGTATATAGGGGTACCTCCCCCGAGAGAAATGAAATTGGAAATAAATAAAAGTTTTTTAAAACAGAAGGAAAAAAAGGTGTGAAGGAGAAGTTCTGTATGTCTTGTTAGTACTTTACTGTTGTTAAGTATGAACTTTGTTATGTTAACTGTTTATTCGTTGGTTAAGATTAGTTAGGTTTTCTGTCGTTGTACCATTAATCTTAATTCAGGTTATGATCTGTTTAACTGTTATTGATGTGAAATTTTGTTACGTTTAGCATATATTCGTTGGTAAGCATGATGCTTAGGAAGGTAATGATTAAATTTTTTCTTAATGTTACGATGTAATGTAAATTACGTGAATGTTAGAGGAATGTTTTTGGAAAAAGTGTTAAATAGGGTTACGTTGTTGCTGCAATGTTAGTTACTTTCTGTTGTTAAGTATGGAACTTTGTTAAATGTTAGCTGTTTATATTCGTGCTTATGATATGTTAGGTTTTGTCGTTGTACATTATTATATTCTTAGTTCAGGTCTATTGATATGTTTAGCTTTTATTGATGCGAAGACTTTGTTACGTTAGCATAATTCGTGGTCAGTATGATGTTTTAGGCTCAGGTAATGATAAATGTTGCTAAATTGTTACTGGCTGTTAATGTAAAAAATACAGTATATGTTAGAGATATGTTTGAAACAGTGTGAAATAGGGTACGTTTTATTGCAATGTTAGTTACTTTTACTGTTGTTAAATATGGAACTTGTTAATGTTAGCTGCTTATTCCTGCTTAAGATATGTTAGGTTTGTCGTTGTTTATTATATATTCTGAGTTCAGGTTATGATATATAGCTTATGATTGTGAAGACTTTTACTTAGGCATATATTATGTAAGATGTGATAATAGGTTAGGTTATGATAATTTTTGTTAAATGTTTACTATGCTAATGTAATAATAATGATAGATAGAGATTATGTTTGAAAAAAAAGTATGAATAGGTTCACTTACTGTTGGTTAAGTATGGAACTTGTCAATGTTATTGGTTTATTCATGTTTTAATGGTTTATGCTAGTTTCTCGTTGTACATTATATTCTTAAGTTCAGGATTATGGTATGTTATCTTTATTTAATGCGAAAACTTTGTTACGAAACTTTGGTTACGTTAGCATTCATCGTTGATTTCAGTATGATAATTAGGATTAGGTTAATGTAAATCTTTTGTTAAAATGCCTTACTATGTTAATGTTAAAAATAATCATGTTAGAGATATGTTTGGAAAAGTATGAAGGATACGTACTGTTGATATGTTAGTTACTTCATTGATGTTAAGTATGGAACTTTGATAAATGTTAGTGGTTGTATTCGTCGTTTAAGGTATGTTAGGTTTTTGTTGTGTGCATACATTATATTCTTTAGTTCAGGTTAGATATTTATCTTTGTTTTGATGTTGGAAAACTTTTGTGACTTAGCAAATATTCGTTCAGCAAAAATATAATTAGATTATTCTTGCTATATCTTTGTTAAATGTTTACTATGATTGTAAAAATTAACATTGATATGTTAGAATTATGCTTGAAAAAGTACGTATAGCGTAGTTATGTTCAATGTTAGTTACTTTATTGATGTTAAGTGTGGAACTTTGTTAATGTTAGATGTTTATTTAAGCGTAAGGTATGTTAGGTTTTGTCGTTGTACATTATATTCTTAGTTCAGATTATGATATGTTATCTTTATTGATGCGAAAACTTTGTTACGTAGCATATATTCATTTGGCCGGTTTCTAGACAATTAGGTAAAGTTATGATAATTTTTTTTTTTGTTAAAAGTTACTATGTTAATGTAAAAATGGGACAATTTAATATTTTATAGATATGTTTGAAAAAAGCCGTGAGTACGGTTAACTTACTTTACTGTTGTTAATAATGGAACTTTGTTAATGTTGCGAGTTATTCATGCTTAAGGTATGTTAGGTTGTCGTTGTACATTATATATTCTTAGTTCAGGTTATGCTATGTTAGCTTTATTG
>JABUQX010000547.1:0-2500 GCA_015478945.1 Trachelipus rathkii | reverse complement strand
GTTGTTAGCTTACATCTGATAAAAACGTTGTTTGCATATTATTACTCAAATTGTTGCATTTTTTTGGAAACATCAAAAGAAAAAAGGTAAAGGAAAACACCAGGAATTTGGGTGTTTTTCTCGAGATCTATCAAACTTTAAAGTCATTGAGATCTTTCAAGAAAACACGAGGCAACTAGAATAATCACAAGAATCAGTAGAAAAGACTGGATATTTGTGTAGAAAAGCAGGTTGACAGAAAAAATCGAGAGTTTCCACAATCAGTATTGACAGTCAGAAGAAAGGAAGGCCGAAACGTGCAGGAAAGCGGCTTAATTCGAGATTGTATAAACATCGAATTCTCGTGGTAAGCAAAATATATCGTTACGTGGACATCATTGACTCAGGTCGAATCAAACTCTTTTGGCCTGTGGGAAACTGATGGCAATTTTCGGACTCTTTAAAGATATCATGCCAGCACTGGGAAACCATGTTCTTTCAGAACATTAAAAAACTAGTGCTAGAAATGCCATGTATACCAGTTTCACAGCCCAAAATGCTCTAATTCAGTCATTTGCGCATCTCATTCAACGTAAAATTGTGCAAAACATTAAATAAAAGTAAATTTTTTACTGTCTTAGCCGATGAGACGACCGATGTCTTCCAGAAGGAACAATTTCCGTTATTTGTGCTGTACTTTGCGCTTGTAATTATTTACCGTCTTTAGATTGTTTTTTGTGTTTCTTGTAGTGAAAATGATTTGACAGGAATAATAGTCTTGCAAAAATTAATGTAAGAAAAAGTACTGAACTTGGTTGGGATAATGATATCTAGAGGACAGGGTTATGACGGTGCAGCAGCAATAATGAGTGGTGAGTTCAAGGGTGTTCAGAGAGTAATAAAAATGAAAAATTCACAAAGCTATAATACTCCGCTGCTTTTGCATTGCTTAATTATACTGCCTCATAGAAGCTTCTAAGTTCAAAATATTAGAGTGCAATTCTGAATAATATGTCAGATTGTGTAGTATTTTTTTTTCTAAGTGCTAAAGAGGGCAACAAGATTTTGAAGGAAAAAATAGTAAGAACTTAATTCCTAAAGGTGCACAAAGAGATTAAAAAAAGTTGCGAAACTGCTGGTGCCAATGGCACTTAATCGTTTTATTTATTTCAAAAAGATGATTAAACCCGGATAATAGCGCTTAGACAAAATAATGTGAAGTTGGAGATCAGTCAAAACAAGCAATCTAACTTAATTCTAAAAAGAAACTATTATAGAGCATCTTTCTGGTTTCCTTTTTTGTTTTAAACAGACAATTAAGTTTAACATACAATCTTTCAAAAACGATTGCAGACACACGTTATCGATTTGGTGAGTGCATATAATGATGAAGTGAATCTAGAAAAACTAAGACTTTGAAGCTATCAGAGAAAATGCAACATTTAAAATTTCAGTAGTATTCTTGAAAATTGTTGTACCACGAATTAACAAATTCCAAAAATACAGACCCAACATTTTTACTTGACCCACAGATTATTATCGCACATCCTATTTTTACCATTTTTGGATGATTTAATTATCAGCATTAGGAGAGAGGGTTTTTAAATCATAAAGAAATTATCTTCCTTGCAATGGGTCTTTTGAGAAGTGGTATTATTACTAAATGATATTATAAAAGATGGAACATTTTACTAGGAAGATCTCGAAAGCACAATTGACGATTTTTTAAAAGCAGAATGGGATTTCGGATAGTTGAAATGGCATCACAGCACAGATCGTCCCAAAAACAGCAATAGACTAACTAGTTTCTTGTTCGAAGTCACAAATATTTACATCTTGTTGCATATACTTGGCAATTTTACCATGTCTACTGCTTCAGTAGAAAGAAAGCTTTTAAACATTATGACTTCTGAAAACCCTTACTAGAAATTACTATTGGAGATGTGAAAAGTGTTACTGCATTGTCACAGACTCCACCCTGGTAAGATTGAAATTTTAGAAATTTTTTATATCAAAATTATTTCATTTTTTCTTAGAAATTTAATAATTGGTCCTTCCACTATATATATATATATACTCATTTATATATATATCTAATATATACAATATATATATATATTTATATATATATATATATATATATATACTATAATATATATATATATATATATATAATATATTATAATACTAATATATTATATATTATATATATATATATGAGACGATTTTTGTTGACCCCCCCCGGAAAAAAAATCCTGAATACGCCACTGTATATATATTATATTATAGTATATATATATATATAATATATATATTATATAATATATATATATATATATATATTATTATATATATATATTATATATACTATATATACTATATATGTATATATCTATATATATATATAATTTATAATATATAATATATATATATATATATATATATTATATATACTATATATTATATATATATAATATAATATATATATATATATATATATATATATATATATATATATATA
>JABUQX010000546.1:0-53634 GCA_015478945.1 Trachelipus rathkii | reverse complement strand
TTCTCGTCTCCTTCCATTTTCAAGCTTTTCTTCTTTACTCTTGAATCCATCCTCTCATTAACTTACTCTGTATATAGATTGACTTCCTTATTAAACCAACATATTTTCCATTCAAACCGATGATTAAAAGGGTTTCGCTTATCACATTTATCTTTCTTTATAGAGCAAAACAAGGCAGTAAAGTATTCCATCTCATTATTGTAGGAATAGGCTTTCTAAAGTGAGATTTATCTCAGCTTTCGGTGCACAAAGTATGTTACCCATTGATCTAATATTTTCTCAATAATTCTCGTTTTACTGGTTTTTCCACTTAGACCTCACTCCCCTTCAGCTTTGAAACATATCTTGGTCTGCACTGTATCTATCATCACTATAAAGGTTGATGCTTCGTCTATCTCTCCTATACCTCCATCATGTAATAAATCACAAATAATTTGGGAACAACTGTGCCCGATTCTCAATTCCAACTATTGGAGTTCGTGGTTGGTGTGGTGTTTTTCAGCTATTTTGACCACGTTGCATCATGGCACACTACTTCCTTTAACAATTGTACCTCTATTAATCTCTTCCATACTTTTCTTAATATCTTACTGTGGAACCGAGTTAGTTCACTGTCATTTTTCAGTGATGCTTCCGTATTATAAACGCTGAAATCATCTGTTTCTACTACTTGGATTCTATGGCAAGGCACATTCGCTAGATTGTAGTTTTTAATAATTTACTTCGCTTCTTTCTACTGTGACTTCTTCCTCTGTCTTCGTACTCTCCCTATCCATCCCGTTCCTTTACGACCATTGTCCATTCCACTATCCTCTTTTCCAAACTAATCAGAGTCAGCACAATCTCGTGTCTGTTTCGTTTCTATATTGGTATAATTGTACTACCGATACCCATGTCTTTTCAGGGTTGTATCAATTCCTTTTCTATATCTATAATCTGCTCTTGATGCGTTCGCATTCTCTATGTTTGTCTATTCCTATCAAAAAGATGGTATGTCTCCTTCACTACACTATTTATTCATTTGATTCAGACTCCTTTTCCATTCTTTCCCAAAAATTAAAAATTTATGTTCCTTTATAATTTCATATTCTAGCGTTTGTTGGCCCAAATCTATATGAATGTTCCTATCCTTTTCCTTGGCTTATTGACACTTCCTTAGAAATTCGAGGAGATACGCTGACATCTATTTCAAGCCGCTCGCAGATATAATGGCCTAGATAGCATCATGGTTCGTACTACAGTATGTCCAAACATCCTGAATCTATCTACTTCCACAGCCACGCTCTCTTTCCAATCAACTTCACTCTTATTGTTCCCTCACTATCTCTTATCTAATAATGATGCTTCTTTTGATTCACTTGGGGGTGCTTGTTTTGGATTTTCTTGTTACAGTCTTGAATGAATGACCGGAGTGCTTTCCTTCTTACCATTTCGTACCGAAAAACGATTTTCCTTGTCAATTTCCTTTCTGAGTGAAATATAAGCACAGGTCTTCGTCTTATGATTATTTTTCTTGCATGAATATCACAATTCTCTCCTACTGATCTTATTCTCACTTATAGGAACGACCAGTTGTTCATCTTTTCGCTGGATTATGTTTAATATCGAAGCCGCCTAGGT
Organism: Trachelipus rathkii; assembly: GCA_015478945.1. Classification (NCBI taxonomy): domain Eukaryota; kingdom Metazoa; phylum Arthropoda; class Malacostraca; order Isopoda; family Trachelipodidae; genus Trachelipus; species Trachelipus rathkii. Next base: position 52,014 of record JABUQX010000546.1, on the reverse strand, counting down.
AGCATTAAGCTACACTCTCTCTCTGCTTCGCGGAACTTACCTACCATCTGTTCTTCTTGTGTTATTTCCATGATTGATCGTTTCTTTCTCCAGTATCTGTTCAATACAGCAAACCTCGCCGCTACATGTCATATTTCGTCTCGCTTGTGTCGACTCTCATACGAATATTCTCGTCTTGTACATTGACCGACTCCCACAACACTCATTAACCTGAGTTTTATCTGTCGTCTCTTTCGTAAGCGTCGGTACCTACATACTTTGAACTCTGATCCCGTAATCTAATGTTAAGCGCTAGTAGTTTCTTCCGCGAATAATGGTCATCGCTCGCTCCTTACCTACCTCCTAGTTTCAATCCTCAGGTTTGTCGCAATCGCTAGGCGAAATAACATAATCCTTTCATACTTTCAGACATTCATTTGGTGTTGATATCTCTACAATTCCTTAATCATATCCATTAATAAGACAACCTTATGTCATGCTTTCTCACGTTCCTTTCTTGGTATTTTCCTTTCAGTAGGTCAAAAAAATAGCTTTTCCCCGTTATCACTCATTAAATCTTCCATAGGCACTATTATATTCTCATTCATCATAGTTTCCCTTCCTAAGTTTTCATCATTAATTCTGCTGCTGTGGTATTTTACCTTTCATTCATCTTTCGAATTCCATATGCTGCCTTCCTGCTTAACACATATTTGATCCAAAATTCTCTTGCTTTTCATCCTGACGAATCTCGGAGCTTTTAGTGTGTCCTTCCTATTTCTGTCATTGTAAGATATGAATTTGCAGACTTGATTAGATTTATTTAAATATTGATATTATAAAGATGATTTTCATTGAAGGGTGCAGCGCGAATCCAGTGCAACGGCGTCATGCGGGAGTAGCAAGTCGTAACGGATCAGATCGTCCCGTTTACCGTGTTACGCTACTGGTAGTTCCGATACATTCTTATTGTAATATAGTGTTGTTGCCATTGATAACTGCTTCTCTTATTCTTTTTCTATTTATCATTTTTTCCTTTCTTTCCTATTCTTCTTATTTCCTTTTATCGTGATCTTTATTTGATGTTCTGATATTTTACTTCTTCAGTTCCAACAATTCTTATGCGTTCTTTTGTGGCATCAATGTAATTTATCATAAGCTTTAGTTATAAAATTCTTTTTTTACCTCACATGCTCTATACGAATTATTTCATATAACATGCACCGAGTATTTTCTTAACTCTTATTACATCTATTAAATTGATTAACCTTTTTGTTGAATATTTCTGTTATCTGTTTTTTGCATAGACTTTCTAGCTTCTCGGCTAAAAAGTGATAAGAATGAATTATGATCATTATCAATATACTTATAATAGTATACGTACTATATAGATTACTTAGTTACAACTGAGCGCACGCTAACCTAACGGTATCCATCCGTCTCCCTCTCATAGACCTCATATTATATATACTATACTAGCTAATAATTATCAATTTATAGTATATATTAGCTGTATTATATACTATATATAGATATATTATTACACATATATACTATATATATGATATGAGTGATATATAGCTATATATAACCTATATATACTGGTACGGACTGGCTGCTAATATTATATTCTAAAAAATCAATACAGGATCCACTTGCAATTTAGGTTGTCTATCGGCCAGTAGCTCCTTACAAAATAAAATAACTGTGGGTGTGGCCTATTAAATGTACAATACTGAAATTCTGCTATTAACAAAATCCCTAGCTATTAAAATAAATACTCTTGTACTCTACATAAGCGAATAGTTCCTATCCCCTTGTCTTGATTGGTACCACAAGGGCAGGAATATGGGTGCACATGACTCTTTCCTACGTTAATATATCGTCTTCGGCCTTCCCATTTTTGACAACTCTCTCTGCCATGTCCTCGTGCAACGCACAGGCTCACGTCCTTGGAGTCGTCACGACAGTGGTAGCTACCTTAACTGGCCAGAGCACTATCAGCTAGACCGGTTTGTCCGTATTTTGTGTTTAATGACAGATAGTACCACCCCACGTCAGACATCGCCAGTACTGAGGGGACTGTAGTGGAGTATATTTCTGTTACGAAGCAGCCTTCTAACAAACCGTTTTTGCCTTTCACTGTTGAAAATAATTGGGTTCCTTTCAAGGACGCCTAAAATTATCCAATTCATCTCCACTCAGGTTGTCCAACCAATTGTAATCATCGTCGCGTGGAATCACTCTTACTGATCAATTTCCACTCAATTGGATACTGAAGGCGGATGGATTACTCATGTTTATTTCTACACATATCTCTCCTTTTCTCGCCGTCAGCCCTATAGATTTGGCCCTTCGTTCATATTTCGTGTTACTATTGTGTTCACTTTCAGTCCTCACCGGATTCGATATAACACACGAAGCAAGCGGTTTACTTTGTGTAACGTCATGAAGAAATTGCTCAGGGATCCATTTCGGCCTCTCGAACGTACTGTACCTAGGGATTTCCTTCTAGGATTTATCAACACTGATAGTTCCTCTGCGTTCGAGCAGTTGTCCCCAAGTTATCACTTCAATCTCCCCTACAGAAACAGTGATCTTGGGAGCCGGCCTATCGTTATATGATCTCTTTGTCCAAAAAGCCAAGGAAGACACTATCCTCATCGGCGATAGGAATTCTAATGTCCCTTGCCGATCCCTCTCCGAAGCAATATCTAATGCCAAGCCCCCCCTTAACAATCGTGATTTCGCCATTTTCTGGCGTGCATGACTTACATAAGCCTCTTTTTTCTACGCGAGGATTCAGGTAACAAAAGTGCCTCTCTCCAAAGATGTCACCTATCCCCCACACTACTGTCATAGTCAGCTAACTTCGTCCATGCGGCAACATCACGAACGTGCAATCTTTGTTTATGGTCTTCTATTCTGTCGTACTTATTAAACCAATCTCGGCTGATAACCGAAGTCAGGGGGCAATCGTGCACTGACCTCTCCTGAACTACACAATTCCGACAAACGCGACATCTGACTCATCACCTTTATGTTCGAGGTTGGACATAACAGGGAAACACTAAAACAATACAAAAAAAAACAAGTACAAAATTTGTTTTTCGTTTTTTCAAGACTTAAGTTTGGCGGAACTTTTACATATGCTTTGAGCAGAGTTGCCTGCAGCGCACCACGCATGTGAGCGTCTCATATATCTATGTAATAGAATTCTTTAGCAGCTTATCTTAATTGGCTTGGTTAATGTCTCATTGGGTTCTTAACTTTCCAGTTACACAAGTGTGTGTCTCAAACAAATATTTTTGATGGTTTTTCCTACTATTTTTATTTGGTCGAGTATATTCTGAAGCTACCTACTTTGGCTCTACTACTTTTGATGTTGTTGCGAACCGTTCTGATATTTGCGAATGCCTATCAATAAAGGCTCAAATCCAGTCTACACCTGGCAAATTATCTTTGAAGATTTTATATTTGATCTTTTGTTTATTAAGATACGTCTGGACAATTCTTCTAACATCCAAACGATTTAAAGGGAATCCCCAGTCAGAACATGTTATAATGCCTTTAACTAGATTATTTTCAAACATCTCGGGTAATGCTAATTGCCTACATGGTTTTTTAGTGTGCTTAGCATTGTTGGCATTAGAGAGTGTGCCCTTGCTTATTTTAAAAATCTTAGATGCCTGACACAGACTCATTGAATGTTGATTGATTGCGGTTAAGGCTTGTTGAAGTTGGTGTTTGCTGTAATTGGCATATGTGCGGCTACATGGCTGTCTAATTTTCTTACCCATTGTCTTTATACTGAATTTAAATGTGTTTAGAATACAGTAGGGTATTTTAATATTTATAGTTTTAATGCAGTATTTACTTAACTTCAATGCCTCTGTCCTGATAATTATAAGAAAAATAATATATAAATAAAACTTAAATAATTGGGATAAGTAATATAATTAGATGAACGAGAAGTATTAATAATAAAAACAATAAATAAATTATAATTTTTTTACTTTTTATCAAATTCCATTACTTTTGAAACACTTATAGAGCGTTCAATTTTACCCAACATGTTATTCAAAATTACCTACCCCTACTTTAACACTTAGTAACTATGAAACCAAAAATTTTTTTTTTTCGCTATTAGTGGTTTTTTTATCCTGATACATAGAGACAAAAATTGACCAATTTTTATACTTTTTGAAAAATTCCTTCTGCCCCAATGGGGGGGCGGGAGAACTTTTTCGTGCAACACATTTTAGCAAAAACATTTTTTTACATTTTTCCAGATAAAACCAAAATATTCTTAATGTCTTAATGAAGCCAAGTGCTTTTCCTTCGTTAATACATGAAACCGCTATCCTTTAACACCTTCAGAATAAAAAAAAAAAATCAATATGCATGTTCTGACAACCAAATATACTTTGTGAGTTATAACATGAAACAGGTAAGGGGGTCAATTTTGTTCAATGTTGTACACCCGGTCAATGTTACCTGTTGCGGCGTGTCATGGATGGCATTTTCCCACACTTTTACGGTATATATATACTAGCTATAATATATATATATATATATATATATATATATATATATATATAGTATAATATATATATATATATATATATATATATATATATAATATATATATATATTAAGTATTATGTAGTTATAGCATCAGGCGGGGTGACTTGGACCACCTTAGGCATAACTTGGTCTCTCCGGCTCTTCCCCCTAAGTGCACTTTTTGGATTTTTTTTTTTTTTTGAAAATCAAGGCCCTATAGTCGGTCATGAAGCACACAAAAAAATAATAAAGTAATCTAAGTAATAATAGTTTTATTAAAGTTTGAATAACGCTCAGTCACCCCGACCTTGGAGGGGTGAAGCGGACCATCTGTTTAAATTCCTCTTTTACATATAAATTCAATTTTATATTTTAATTTTTACTTAATATAATAATTATTATCATTTGAAAAATTCACTTATAATATGGTCTAAAAATGGCCAGATTTGATAAATATTTAAGTAATAAAATAAGGTGGTCCATCACCTTCCCCCTCTCCGCTCAAAAATTGCCACTTTTTTGAATTCGTTTTTTTATTAAATATTTCCATTTTTTAAAAAAATTTCACTATTATATAAGTACTTTTTATTATATTTAAAATTAATTTAGCTATATCGTAATAAAAATTGTCAATTAATATACATAATAATAACGAAAAAGAATGTGGGTCCGAGATCACCCCCCATCAAATTTTTTACGGCGGGGGTAAATCGGACCAAGTTAGGCCCCGTGATTTTGCCACTAATACTGTTTGGATCAAAAATTTACTTTGCCAGTTTATGCTTTATGTTTATGCCACTTTGCTAACATATCTCGAGTGTACCACTGAAAAAGAGTAATTGACAAATCCACCACAATTTCATTTTATAACAAAGTTAAAAAAACTCATTTTTCAAAAGTGAAAATTCTATTGAAGGACAATTTGTACCCCTAATTTTCTGAACATTTTAAAAATATAAAAACCTTCTTCAGAATTAAAGATGATCTAAATAAAACTGTAGTAACTATCTGCTGTGGCTATTAAATGAGCGAAAGTTTTTTTATTATTATTAATATTATTTTTTTTTTTTTAACTTTAAGGGACCGTAATCACCCCTCCTAAAGAGCGGGCTCCGTGTCACCCCGCCCACGCTAATAATATATATATATATATATATATATATATATATACATATATATATATATATATATAAGATAGTGGAGTTGTGCCGAATAGTGAAAAAGCCGAATACCGAATATTCTGGCTAAAAGTATCGGGCTCGTAATACTCGAATATTGTCGGCGAAATAATCGACTTTGCTATTCGGAGGCGCCGGAATAGTTATTTCAAAGTTCGGTAATTCATCTATTTAGGGAAAAATAAAGAACACTTACACTGGTCAGCAAAAAAAGGTGAAATTTTTCTGGGATGGACTTTTTTGTAGCAGATATATAGTAATTCCGAGGTGCTGATTCCATATATATATTCTCTCGGATTTTCTGTATCACATCCCGTTTTCGTGCAATCATGGATCCCTATTTTTTTGCATATTCCCTAGGAATAACAAAATTCATGTGCGCACTACGTTGGCTGTATATAGACGTTACCTTCCGCATATATCTACAGTAGCAGCAAGTTTACTGCGGTCTGATATTCGGGAGGCCATGTGGAACTTTAGTACGTCTTCCAAGTGTACTGGAATGCCAATGAGCTGGATGATGTCTATCATCCATCAGAAATATCAGTGGAATGGTCCGTCATTGTTACGCCAGGGTGGATTGAACGCATCTTGTATGAAGTTTGTTGCCTGAATGTGTTCCGAACTGTTGGCTTCTGAGGTGTGCATGAAAAATGACTACTGACCATGGCACAAGAGAAACATTTTATCGTAACAGAGAAGCTGAGCTGCGGAGGCTCTTCCACGTCAGATGGTAACCTTGTGTATTGCAGTGACGTTGCAGGCCTACTACTACTCGCTATGGGACTCGCAGCATACGATGCAGGTGAGTGGCGACTGTTTATTAATACTTCCAAGAGCAGTTTTATTTTGTTACACAACGGCAACAAGTATGCCTCGGTTCCAGTAGGGTAGTCGGTACGGATGAGAGGGGAGTATGCAAAAATCAAGAGCAGTTTGGAGAAGGGGCTACAATATCAGGTGACGGCTGATGTGATGGTAATAAATCGTCGTCCCTCAATCAATGGTAAACATTTTTTGTGCTCGGGGTCGAGTCCAAAGCAGTGCTTTCACCAATTATCCCTTGCTTCCTTGTTGCTATTGGGAACATTGTGTTGCCGGGTGCCTGGGCAAAGAATCCTCTTGGACCAAAGTAGCAGACGATGGGCCTAGACCGAGGGAGACCTTGAACAGCAAACGGTGACAGGGAACATCGGTACGTGACGCAATTGTACAGAAGAGATAACAGTCATCTTTCTCCACTACACATTAAAAACTTGGTTTTGTGATGAAACAATTTTGTGAAGTCCCCTGAACCTGATGGTGAATGCTTCCGCTTAAATATATCCTCAACGTTTCCTGGTCTGAGTGACGAGAGGAAAAAGCGTGGATAGTTTTGCTGGCACAGGCGAAATATCGGTGACACTGCGGTCGCGGGTGGTGTTGGCCGCTTTGCTACATACAAGTGACGTGTGTACGAGGGGCGAAGAGCGGTGGGAACCTGTTTTCAAAAGATGTAGCAACAGAATTTTTCTGGGAAACAGAAGCCGAGAAGCCACTTAACATTGTACATGAGACTGCTAGACAGTTTTCATTCTCTGGATGTAAGAATGAGGTATAAAATTGCAATACTTGTAACAGTTCTCACGCATATAGAAAATTTCCGGGACGGGAGTAACCTAGGCGATGTTAGGATGGGTGGAGCAGGGTGAACGCTTCCATTAAGGATATAAATGTTCATGGGAAGGTACGTACTGTGGGGGGCGAGAGTGGGGATTATCAAGTATGATGGGCGCGACTACTGTTGGAGTTTATGAGGGATATTGTCCAGACGCTATTACATAGAATCGGCTACTGATGAGAAATTACTAACCATCGTCAGGTAATTTTTTACATTAAACTAAACCCCATTCCTTCTATTATTACATTCATTGTTGTCCATATTACTCTTTATTCATATAGTTGTATTATATGTTAACATATATCTATCAAAGATATGTATCATATCATTGCGATTTGTTTCTTTCCCTCATATAATATATACTGATATATATATTATTATATTTATATATATATTATATTATATATATATATTGATATATATATATTATATATATATGTGACTATATATTTTTATATGTTTATATATATTTATCATTATCCAATAATTTGTGATAGGACCTCTCTTGAAAAGGCAAAGAATCATTGAAAAATTTACAAAATCTGTGTTAGGCACCCACAATATCTCACAAATGCCGATGTGATATGCAAAAACCGATTACATTTTTGAATGCAGCACATCATTGCGAAATCCGCATTCCAAGAAATTTTTCATGTTTACCACGTGTATATAGTACTAAAGTATGATAAAACAAAAAGTAAATAACTATTTCCTACCTATAATATAGCAAACCATTCACATTTTAAAAATAATGTAAATGAAGATTGAAAAGTTCGTAGTTAAAGATAAACTAAACTTCATTTGATAAGCTCTAAGGTTAAAAATGACAACATTAGTAGTTCTCCATTTTCAGGGATAACCTATGTCTTGTGGCTTCATAAATATTCCTCCTGTTCTAAATATTTCTTTCAATTTCGACTGATGACGGTGGAGCTGAAAAGGTATTTTATTGTAGTCTTTTTCTACATTCGCATAAAACTGATTTCCAGTGGTTGTTGTCCACTATTGAAGGAATTATCATTGTCTTACTGTCAAAAGTAGGCAAACTTTATATTTTTGTTTATTTTCTTGATGTAATTTCCGTTTGTCGCCTTTTACTCTTATGTAATATGATCACATGTGCGAGAAGAATGGACTTTCTTTTTCAACTCCTCACATTTCCTTTTCTGTATGACGATTTTGATGCACAATTTCTTTAAAACAAATCCATTAAAGAAGTGAAAAGTGGAACCTTCAGCTTCACTTTCATCCCTACTGATGTGGAATCATCGACTGAAGAGTCAAGGATCTTATTACTGATTCATTCTGATTCATGTGTATAAATTAGCGTGTCGATCGTTCAGATCTAAGAAAAGTAGCCTACACGACAAAGATTTATCAACATAGAAACTTAGAAAGTCTTTTTCCTACTGAGTTTCTTAAGCTCTTCAATCGGAGTGTAAATTAATTGCCCACTGAGCTTATTGCTTTTAGAATTGCCTATTTAAAAATAGATTTATTACTAATGGAAGTGGATACACTTGGGGCGGAAGCTGTTTTACTTCACGTTATGCGTTTTAGGTGATGTTTCAAATGGCTCAAGTAAATGGATTAATTTTGCCAAACTGAAAATCAGTCAACATTTTTCTGATTGCATTCAGCAGCGTATATATGGCTGGGGAAACTTTTTGTTCAAACAATCTCTTGTAAGCATATCATAAGTTCTGTTCCAGCGTGTAAAAACGTCTTGAATTAATTTTATGCTGTTTGAAATTCAGCTGCATCTGTAAAGTTTAAGCTTTGCAGCTGCCGTTGCTGAATGGTAATAATGAGGCAGGATATGCTTCTGCAAATAAATAAAATAATATCTTTAACAGACTCTGACATAATATTGAATCGTGAATGCAAAGTTGCAACATGTGAATAAAACAAAATTGATAGCAAGCCATCTCCCTTATACCAGCCAGTGCTGTACGGTCATGTTGGTCCTCATTATTCCCGTAATCACTCAATGAATTCTAGTTCTGTTTGGAATATTGAAAAATGTCAAAGCCCTTATCAGGTATCTTGAAACAAATGACAAGGTTTCGCCATATTTTTGGCTTTCAAAATTTGGTGGCTATATTTTTTTTTTTTTTGTGAAATAATTTCTAAAATTTAATTTATAAATTGAAATAAACTTTCCCCTTATGTTTCGCGAATTTTGTTTACATAACAAGCTCAATATTGCGGTGGCCGAATAGTTCGGCAAAAAGCGAATACGAATATTCGTATTTTGGCCGAATAGGGCCGAAGTACCGGATACCTTTACCGGGAATATCTGGGCAACATCCCTAAATATATATATATATATATATATATATATATATATATATATCATATATATTATATATATATATATATATAATATATATATATATATAATATATATATAGCTATATATAATATATATATATATATAATAATATATATATATATATATATATATATATATATTAGTATATATATATATATATATACTATATATATTATATATATATTATATATATAATATTATATATATAATTAAATAAGTATATAATAATATATATATAATTATATGTTAGGGTGAGACGTAGGTATATAGTATATAATATGATATATATATATATATATATAGTGTTTATAGTTAATATATTATGATGATATATATTAGTATATATAGGTTATCTGGTTATTTCAGTGTTATAGGACGATAATTCGTCATCGAAATTCTGTAGAAAATCATGGTGAATATGTTTTTTTTACCAGATCATTCATTCGGCCACAATTTCAGCAGATTATTTTTGGCCGATGTAATTGAATCAAATATTTAAGGTAGTGATTTGAATAATATTAAAAGCTCCAATAAGTAATGAATAATGAATATAATTAGATAATGTTTAATATATATTAGTACGTATAGGTATAAGGTAGGGCATCGGGCGGTTGACTGGACCACTCCCGACTGCTCCCCTAATGCAACTTGTTTAGAATTTTTTTTTTTTTGGAAAATCACGGCACCTAATAGTCGGTCATAAGCACACAAAAAAAGGATAATGTAATTCTAATAATAAAATTTTAATTAAAAGTTTGTTGAAGTAAGCGCTAGTTTCGAGGGCTAGAAGCCGTTGGAGGGGTGGGATAGGTCGGGTACCACCATTAGTGGTGACTTCGTGTACCATCTGTTTTGAAATTTTGTCTTTTACAGTTAAATTCAATTTTAATATTTTAATTTTACTTAATATAATAATTGGCAAGACTATGAAGAATCGTATATATAGAAAGTATGATGACAGTTACTTGGACTTTGGTATAAAATATAGGTGGTCCTGATTTCACCCCTCTCCGTCCAATAAATTTGTACTACTTTTTGAATTCGTTTTTTTTTATTAAATTTCTATTTTTATTTAAAAAATTCAAATTAATTAAGTATTAACTTTTTATTACAATCAAATTAATTATACTAATAAAAGATGTCAATAGAATAATGACGGTAAAATACGAAAACAATGGTGGTCCGAGTCACCCCTCTATCAATTTTTTTTACGCGGGGTGAATCGACCAAGTTAGTGCCCGTTTTTTTGCGCGACTAATACTGCTTGATCAAAATCATTTAACTTTGGCCAGTTTAAAGCTAACAATTACTCGATGTGTATCCACGTGAAAATATAAATTAAAATCGATCTAGCCAACAATTTTCATTTTATAAACGAAGTTAAAAAACTCGCTCACATTTCCAATAATGAAATTCTATTGAAGGACATTTTGTACCCTTATTTCTAACATTTTTTAAAAAATATATTAAACTTTCTAGACATTGAAATATCGATCAAATAAAACTTGTTAGTTACTGGACTGCGTGGAACTATTAAATAGCGAATTTTCAATTTAATTTTTTTTATTATTTTTATTTTATTTAGAGTGGACCGGAATCGAACCCCCTCGCTAAAGAGGCGGAGCACTGGTCACGCTCCGCCCCGACGCTATATATAGTATATACTATATATTATATATATATATATATATAGTGTTATATATATAAGTTATATATTGTATATATATATAATATATAATATATATAATAATATATGTATATATATATATATCATTAGGGGCATTCCAGGAACATAATCAAGCAAGGCAAGGTACCACTAGGATTCAAGATTTTCTTCAAAATTTGTTATAACATGGTTCGTTTTGGGCCAAACAACACACCAGATCTGAATATAAAAAATCTTCTAGACGCTACGTTTCTCGCCGTGACACCCCCCGAATTGGGGATCTCCCCGAAACCCAATCTCATTTTGAAACGCTTGTAGCTCATGAAATTGTTGACATAACCATACATTTATATATATTAGAATCATCCATGGTTAGAGGCTTTCCTTTAAGACTAAAAGTCAGCCTTCTACCATAATTAGGGGAAAAGTTCCCTCAAAATTTATATTTCCCCTCCCCCCAATTACTCATGGATTTTAAAATCTACAATTTTTAAATAACAATATGAAAGTTCCACTTGTTATCAATGTATTGGAAGGTAAAAAAAAAAGTGGACTTTTGCGTTTTGTCTATTTTAGTAATGTTAAATTAGAAATAAAACATAAATCCAAAAACACAATTTTATCATTTCAAATCAGTTCGGTCTTAAAGCTCTTAATATATTATATATATAATTATATATATTATATATATAGTAATTAATATAGTATATATTAATTATATATAGTATAGTATATATATATATATATATATATATATATATACGGTATATATATAGTATAATATGCTATATATTATATATATATTACTTAATATTATATTATAATAATATATTAGTATATTAACTATATATATATATATATATATATATAGTTTTATATATTATATATATATATATATATATACGGATAGTATATGTAATATATTCGTGTAATATATATAATATATCAGTTTTAAATACAAAAACGAACTTTGTAGGGTGCGTAAATATAAATAATATATATATATATATATATATATATATATATTATATATATTATATATATATAGTTATGGTTATATATATACTATTATATATAGTATGATATGTAATATTAATATATAGCATATATTTTATTTTTATTTTATTTTTATTTTATTTTTATTTTATTTTATTTTTTTGGCAGAATTATATATAGGGGCCTATATTTTCCAATACTGTTTTGATAATGACAAGGTATTATAGTGACCCTCTAAAGGTTCATAAGATTAAAATATATAAAAATCTTAGAAAAATATCAGTAAATTTATATAATAAGGGCAAAGGAACATTAGCTATTGACACATGAGCAAAGGAAAGGTCATTACACAAGAAACAAAAGATTTGATTAAAGTTTTTTTTGAATCTGATGTCCTGGAAAAAAAGACTGCAAATCTGTTAGAGATAACAAGGGAACAAAGTTTGTAATGCAAAAACGCCTAATTTTAATGAATTTAAAGGAGGCATATGAATTGTATAAAGAAGATAACAGTAACCCTATAGTTGGATTTTCAACATCATTTGCAGCGCTTCGTCCTCCCTATTGTGTATTAGCAGGTTCAAATGGTACTCATTCTGTATGTGTTTGTACATATCATCAGAATCTGAAACTTCAAATTTCTGACTTACCCTGGAAAGAAATCAGTTTAAAACACTGATGAAAAATAGTGTTTGTGAAATTGAGAATAGGGAATGCATGATGCATTCGTGTAAACTATGTCCAAGAGAGACTGGTGGAAAAGAATATCTCACAAGTCTTAAATCTTAATACATTCAGTGAATATCTGCAGTTTGAAGAAATTAGGTGTAACAATTGATTTGTTCGACAGATCGAATGTTACGCTTACTTAGAAAAAAACATCCAGAATTCAATAGATGAATATTATAGGCTTCAACTAAGCACTATGAAAATGCTCTAAGGCCGTCACAGACGATCACTTATGTCCGCTAAAAGCACAGACAGCGTTACCTGAAAATAATTAAAAGATCCCTTCATGACTAATGGAAGCCAGTAATTTTTAGGAGATCTGTTCTTTGAAAATTGATTCCTACTCATTAGTTCAAGATGCATCACAGGGGTTCCACTGGGAAAGTAGTCAATGTATCACTTCATCTATTTGTTGTGTATTTTAGGGATGGTGTTTCAAATCTAGCAGGATACACAAGTTTTTCTTTTTTTTGTTTTCCTGACACAAGACACAATTCCATAATGGGATATACATTTCTTAGAAAACTCATCCCACAGATAAAAACAGAACATCCAAACATTACAGGTAAGGCTACATTAATTCACTAATGTTGTGTCTGGCCAGTACAAGAACTAGATATAACTTTGCAATATCATGTAACCACTAGTGATATTTGCTCTTGTGTTGTGAGTGACAAAGTTTTTTGCCACTGAGGTCATTGAGGAATAGAATGCATGTGATGTGTTGGGGAACTATCAAAGACATTGACAGACAAAGCCAGTCTTCAAAGACTATAATATCTAATCAGATATTGAATTCCAAGGCAATGTATGATTTTTGTAAGCATGAGTTAGGTAAAAGCAAATTCTATTTTTTAATGTAGAACATGAAGACATAGAAAAATGTGCGGAAATGCTAAGGAGTAGATTTGATAAGAGCATTCAAATTCCTGGGACACAAAAGTTTCATAAATTTGTTCCATTAAGTAATCAAAGTTTAATTGCATATGAATTATCCACTGATGGCATTGGTAAAGAGTTTCCTGTCACTAAAATGGCTATGTCTCAAATTGAAGAATATCAAAAAGTGAATCCTAAAGTTGGTGAATATGTGATAGGTGTTTATGATGATAAAAAGTGGGTGGGTCTTGTACTGATGCATGATGAAGAATTTGATGATTTCAAAATTGATTTTTGCATCCCTCAGGTATATCAGCACAGTACTTACTACATATCCCAGAGAATAAAGATGATGCTATGTGGCCAGAGTACACGATTCTAACCATATTTTAAATATGCTTCGTTATTTTAATCTGGTACTGTCAAGGATTCAGGACAAATTTCGTGGATAATAAGATTTTAAAACTTTTTCTAAAGTGATATCAATAGTGTATATATAATATATAATGTTTTTTCAAGTTCGCCCAATAACTTGATATTTTTGATCATTTCGGGTATAGTATTATATATATAGTATAATATATATATATATATATATATATATATTATATAATATATATATATTATTATATATGATATAATATAATATATTATATATTATTTATATATATATATATTAGTTGTGATATTAAGTATAGGGTTTATAAGGAAGGTACAATTAAAATTTAGTCTTTTGGAGGTATAAGCTTTTTGATGTTTTAATTTTAATTTAATTACTTACTACTTGAAATAAACTTTCAATAAAGTTTTTTTTTCCTTCAATACATTGATAACAAGTGGAACTTTCATATTGTTATTTAAAAATTGTAGATTTTTATAACAAGAAATTGGGGGAGGGGAAAATTATAAAGTTGTTGAGGAACTTTTTTCCCCTAATTATGTGTAGAGGATGCTGCTTTGTGTCTTAGATGAAAGCTCGTAACCATGCCCTGATTCTAAAATATATAGATTGTTTGGTCTATGTCTAACCATTTCATGAGAGCGTACACCTTTCAAATGAGATGGGAGTTTTGAGGGATCCTCGCAATTTTTGGGGGGGTGTCAGCGGTAAAATCCTGTGAGCGCCTGACAAAAGGATAATAAATGCGAATCTGGTTGTTGTTTCAGCCTAGCAGGTTTTGGTTTTTGAAGAAAAACTGAAGAAAATCCGAATCGTAAACGTTACCTTTTTCCATTATATCAAACGATGCAACAAATGACACCCCCATACATATATATACCCATTTTTGCTTATGGTATGTATCGACATCCAGTGACCTAATGGTTTCGCTCTTTCTGTTATGCGTTATATCCAACACTCATCCTCCAAGACAACATATCATACTACACATAACTTATTTTCACACCCCTCTTCTAGACAACATCTACAGACATCCCTATCCCTTATATCATGACGTGTAGGGGAGAAAAAATTGTCCACATCGTATGTTTGGCGTGTCGTAGAAGGCGACTAAAGGACGGTGATAGTTAGGATTGGCTGCCACTAACAACATCGCTGATGTGCCAGGAAATGCTTATTGCATTGCCTCGAGAAGGGTCGTGTGATCTGAGTAACTCGGCGCCTTACTATCTCTTCGGCAAAAATGTAAGTAAATCGTTCGTATATAATATCGAAATGTCAGAAGGAATAAATTTGAGGTGAGAGAGGGGATGGAATGTATTTGAAAGGGAAATTTGATTTGCTCGCTGTGACTGAAAACAAAGATGAAAGGAAATACTGTGAAAATAAGTGGTGTTGTGTGAAATATGTTGTGTGGTGTGGAAATGAATGAGAAGGGGGAGAGAAGGAGTTGCAATTCTATGAGTTGAGTTGTGGGTAGAGAGCTATGGTAAATGTTTTGTGTGTTGTGAGTACTAGAAGATCTAGAAGGGTTAAATTTAAGTTGAAAATATCAATAATTTGTGTGTTGTCGACATATGATCGCATCTGGAGGTAATGTTGATTGATTGTGGATGGTTGTGGGGTGGAAGAATTACGGATTGTTTTCTGGGATAATCTGAATGATGTTGTTGGATTGGTGGGGAATAGGAGATTCAGTTAATTTGCCACATATCTCCCATGTCAATGGGATTGTTTTTGTTACAGTTGTCACCACCACTACCGGGGCGAAGCCCTATTCAAGGAAGGGGTGTATTACCTCAAAAGTTCACTCCTCTAGCGCAATTAACGGCATATCGAGCACTAGACGCAGGATTTAAAGTGAGGGGATTAAATTCAGTAATGGAAATGACAGAAGATGAAGAGAATGTCCACAAAACACGTGGTGGGAGAAGGAAGGCCACGCACTGCAAACTAGCTGGGAGTTTTCCTAATGTCAACACAATACTCGTTGCGAAGATACAGCACCTATGTGCTACCGAAGCGTAAAGGCGTGTGGTACGGCGAGTGGATAATTTCCTCGACACTTTCCGCTGCGGTACCCTATAGGATAAGATAACGGAAAGGCACCAACATCGCCTGCAGAGATAGAGGGTCAAGGGATACTGGAAGTGCAGAATCAGTTTAGTAGCCTTTTTGCCGTTGAACTCGACCACTGTCCAACAACCTGTGGAATCCAGAGCCCCCCCGCCTCCCTCACGATATGATGAGCAGTACTTCCAACATGGCGATGAGATCTTTGTTATAGTGGGATGTCTAACTGAGAAAAGGAGGAAATTCTCACAGTTCTAAACATGACCTTCATTCTTTGGTGCCACGCCCTAGCATACCTTTATTGTGATCGTGTATGGATTTCAAGACATTTTTTGTTCATGTTTAAGGCCAAGGATGTTTTTTATATTGTTGTCAACAGGAGAGACTACAGAACCGTCGAAAGAGGCAGGAAAGTTAAAAGGTATTTAGAGAGGGAGATTTGTAAAGTTGGGTTTTTAAAGAATGTATTTTGGAGAAGTTATTTCTATCCATCAGCGAGAATAAAATCGCAAGATAAGACGAGAGGCAATTCCAGAAGTAAAAGTGGAGGTAGAATTGATATGAGTTAAAGAATGAAGGGTCGAGTCATCGGAATACGAGTGGATAGAGTTAGAGGTTAAGGTGTAGGTTCTTCTTTTAGGAATAGAAGTAGGAGATAAATGATCATTAGAGTTTAAAGGTCGCCAAGTATGTTCTTCTTTAACAACAGGCCGATATTTGAGACGATTTGAAAAGAAAAGCTGATATAGAGTAAGTTCAAAAAGAAGGAGGAAACCAAAGGAGGGGAGCTTGGGAGTAGCAGTGACGGCTGCCACATATGGTCTTCAGGTCAATATGCTTTGATAAGATGTCAAGCGCGCACCGACCCATAGTCTCCAGTTAGTTTCCTAAGAGCGAGGAAAACATAAATCGGTTTGAATAGGAATGTTATCGCCAGTTAGAGCTTCGGCAGCGAAGCCGCTACTGGCGACTCTAGAAGTGAGTGAGAAGGTTTCAAAGTTCTGTAGATAAGAATATGCATGTGAGAGCTACAGGGCGATTAGTTTAGAAGGATCAGAGCGGCTTCCTTTTTTCCGAATAGGGTTGGACCATGAGAGCTTCCACACTAGGGAGGGAGAAGTGCTAGTATTGACGACTAGAGAATATAGTTGAGCTAGGGGCCGAGAGAATAGCCTTTTCATTCACCCTTAGCAACACAGGATCTGATCGATGAGATCGGAGGAAAGGCAGATTGACAGAAGTGCCTAAGAGATAAAGATTTGTCGATTAGGTGAACCAAAGGAGGTTAGTAGGCGCTTTCCTTTGACTTGAATAGCCCAGCTTTGCTCGTCGAAGAGTATTCCCTGCAACGATTTCGTAGCTGAATGAAAATTAGCGTGAGAGTGATAGGGAGAAATTAGAAGTTTTCTGCACACTCGATATGCAACTGTCCTCTACGCCTGAATGGCCAGAGAATAATTGCAAGATCGAGACCATGGATAATGAGTGAATAGAATAGATTATTTAATGAAGGAATGAATGAGGAAAGAAAATTTATCTGAAGAAGGAATGAACCTTCTCATCCCATCAACGATGTACAGCTCCCTCCTTATCTTTTAATCTTTATACATCCATCATTAATCCTTATTTGAGCGTTAAGCCAATTTGGCTATCATCTGCAAATTGAAAACCTTACCATTTAGTC
The DNA here is from genome assembly GCA_015478945.1 of Trachelipus rathkii. Taxonomy (NCBI): domain Eukaryota; kingdom Metazoa; phylum Arthropoda; class Malacostraca; order Isopoda; family Trachelipodidae; genus Trachelipus; species Trachelipus rathkii. The sequence goes on along the minus strand of JABUQX010000546.1, from coordinate 33,869 downwards.
CCTGGTCTAAAGCTTTATACATGATGGAACGCCACTTGAACGACCAGAAATCAATTACGACCAACAAACATGTCTCCTCTTTCCATTAGTAAATACTTTTCATTTTCATTGAATAATTAATTATTATTATTAATAATAATTATTATTATTATTTTATGTTTATTTGTTTATTATTATTATTATGTTTATTATTATTATTATTATTATTTATATAAAAAAAAAGAAAAAAAATTATTGAGACTATAATGGAATCAAAATTTTGATCGGCTAAAATAATTTCGGGAGGTTGAACCCCCTGATCCTCCTGTCTACAGCCTTATATATATAATAATATATATATATATATATTTATTATAGATATATTATATATAGTATATTATATATATATTTATATTTATATATATATTATATTATATATATAATTATATATATATATATATATATTTATCTATATAATTATATATATATAGCTTATTATATATATATAATATCATATATGTATATATACTATAAATATATATATATTGTAATTCCTAAGATATATATCTGTTATTAATTTCTATATCAAATTTAGACCCTTGAGTATTTATCCCTTCTACAATTCAAGTAGTGAGAGAGGAGAGAGAGAAATTTTAAAAAAAGAGTTTTTTTTTTCTCAAATTATAGTCGTGGTGTCGTCATCGTCATCTGCAAAATTTGCTCTAATCGTTGTAAATCGGCAAAAAAATTTCATTGTTCCCATGAGACTATATATATATATTAATATATATATATATATATATTTATATATAGTAGTTATATATATATATATATATATATATATATAATACATTATATATATATTGAAGTGGTAGACTGGTCTGAAAAAGAAAGATTAATTAGGTAAGAAAGTGGAAAACCAACTCACCAAAATCTTCTCTTCAATCAGGGGTGCTTCTATGTGTTTGCAGTGGACAGAATGCCCAAGGTCACCAAAGCACTCTCTAACTAGACACTGCCTCTTCAGCTAATAAAAGCTACGCCTCAAAGATGGGTCGTATTTCTCTGCTCACTGAAAAATATAAAACGAGCAAACAAGGTGCAAAACCAATCACATTCAGGCATAAACAAAGAAAATGAGATACTCACACAGGGTGTTACACCAAGCGTGCGCGGTTGCAAGCAAAAAATAGTAAATGGGCAAAGAAAGACAGCCAAAATTTTACAGATATAAATATATTTACAGTTATTTATCATAAATAAGTTAAGGTATTTACACTAGTTTTATGCAGTTTAAATCTGGGTTTTTCTCACTTAACAACATGCACAACTCCTTTCAATACTAAACCTCTATATATTGATGCTATGCATGATAACATGCCCCTAATTAATTTGTTAATTTGTTTAATAACCAAACAATAAATAATTTAATAAATAATAGTTTAATTAATAATCTTTAAGATTTAAGCAAATATTTTAATTAATAATTTGGATGATGGTAGATTAATGGGATGGATGGGAAAACGCAGCTTAAGTTCTAACTATGGTAATATTACAATAAGGGAAAATAACTGTTATGGAAATGCAAAGAAAAATGGCTGTAACTCTTTGCTTAAAGGTTTCTTGAAACTTTAATGAAGACTGGTATTATGAATCCAAACTTTTGATTTGCTTTCTAAAATAGTTCACTCCTAAGATAGTTGAAATCACAAATGATTCAGTCCCAAAACAATTCTTGTTTGTCCACAAATGGTCTCCGAAACAATTCCCTGTTAAAAAATTCAACAATGAAGAAAGATAAGGATACAGTATTTAGTTTTTTCTTTTTAAGTCAAGAACCACAATTTGGTTACCTTGGATAAGGGAATTGTTCACTTTTGACTTCTTAATTTTTATCAAAATAGGCGAGTTGTTTTCTCTCTTGTGTTCCTCTTCCAATAAAATGGTGGATTTTAATTTTGTATTATCACACTTCTCTGATGTTTTGCTTTTCACTTCGAGGTATCTTATCACTTTTTCACTTCCAAATAATTGGTCTTTTTGAGATCTTAATGATAGTTTGTATCTTTTTCACTTCTTTAGATTTCCACACTCCAATAGTGCTTCATCAAGTTTGTATCTGCTTTTCAAATTAAAATAGAAGCTTTTGCACTGCCCTGATGTTTTATTATTTACTCTTTTGTAACTTTTGACCAATGACATCCAACCTGTCAATAATAAAACTTTTAATAATAAAGCGGTGAATAAATAGCTCATGAATCTTATGAATCAAATGATGATCAATTGTCATAACAACGAAGTTTCTTCAATACAACTATATATAATAGTATACCGTATATATAGTATATATAAATATATATATTTATATATATATTATATATAATATTATATAGTATATATATATATATATATTATATATATATATATATATTAATATATATTAAATATACTCTTGGGTAAAGCGTCGGGGCAGATTCCAGTCCAAAATCAGGGTACTCAAAATGGCTAAGGTTTATGGAAACTTTTTTTTCTTATATGTTAATCGTGATACATTTAGGAGTAAATTTAGTATATATTGTATTTGTATATAATGATACGATTCAATGTTAATAGCCGATAAGTCACATGGACCGATAATTGCCCCACGATTTGGGGGCGGGGCAATGTCGTCCACTTCAATTTTTCACATCCCTAAGAATCCTCAATTAAAAGTGTTTTATTTAATAAAATTATGATAGTCAGTTTTCATGTTTTAAACAGTAATGTATTACAATATTATTTTCAGAAATTGGGTTCGAAAACGTGTAGTAAAATGTTCGAGTTTGCGTTCGTTTTTGTCAAACTGCAAAAATCTTTAAAATAAAAAGCTCGCCTAACGTAAGGAATTTCTTAATTCCGTAAGATTTAAACTTTTTTATTCTGTAATTATATCAGAATTAAGGAAATTCTTTAACTACTTTTGGTGAGCGTTTTTTTACGATTTTGCGATGTTTGACAAAAAATGAAATGCCAAACGCTGTTCGGACAAAAATGAATCGCAAGCTCAACCGCGTTTTAGGTCCCTCTTTTTTAACATAATGGTTTACAAATATTATTTTAAGAATTGGGTTTGAAAACTAATATAACAAATGTTCGAGTTTGCGTTCGTTTTTGTCAACAGCGCGCAAAGTCGTAAAAAATGCTCACCAAACGTAAGGAATTTCCTTAATTCTTTGTAATCTATATTGCACAGAATTAAGGAATTCTTACGTTTGTGGCGTTTTTTTAATCGATTTTTGCCTGTTTGAACAAAAACGAACGTGTTAATGTATAAAAATTCTGTAAGGTTGCAATTCTTTTTTATTTTAATATCTACATCATGAATTAAGGAAATTCCTTTACGTTTGGTGAGAGTTTCTTTACCGATTTTGCACTGTGTTGAGCAAAAAACCGAACGCATCGCTGTTTGACAAAACGATGCAAACTCGGAGCGTTTTAGCATATTTCGTTTCGTAGAACCATGCGAAGAACGAAAACTGCTTAAGGTCTGGCAACATCATCAAGCAGAGTATCCCTTTGTATCCCTGCCTTGTTACTCTTTTGCGTTAAGTGTGAACCATTTGCTTGAAGAAAAATTGTACACAGTTAATGTAGGCCTAATGTTGAAAAAATTTACCTACCATCTTGCTGTAAAAGTGTAAATTATTTAAACATTATATTCGGACATCTTTTTGTAAAAAGAGTATTAAAAATTTAATTGTATATGATGATTTCAATATGGACCGAATTGCCCCACGCAAAATTTTTAAACCTGGGAGTAAAAATTTGTTACAATTTTTAATATTTAAACACATATTTCATAAACTCTTCTTAAAAACTCCAACGATTTCATTAAGGTTATGAACTATTTTTTAAGTACTATTCTTGGTACCAATATGTAGTACATTATTTGCCTTATGATTCTTGCGAATAAGCCTAAAATTTAACCCGATTTTAATAGTGCTTGCAGAAAAAAAAAAATCAACAAAATTAAATGGACCTTAAATTACAGGTTCATATAAAAATTAATACCTAAGACATAAAAATACATTATTTTATATCCTTAAAGATATATTTTACATCATATAGGCTATTTTGAGCCACTGGACCTAATTGCCCCACGTGGACCGAATTGTCAACATTATTACAAAGGAATACATTTGAACGGTATATATATATATATATTATTATATTATATATATTATATGATATATAGTATATATATATTATTAATATATATATATATAGTATTGGTATATATATATATATATATATAGTAAATCTCTGCTTTACCTCTCATTTTATTCCTCTAGTAACTTTCAATCGTAAATTTCACACCATCGGTTGCGCCCTTCATCAGAATGAGCTTCATTATTTCACCCTCCAATTAAAGGTTCAAGTATTCAAGAATTTGGTGTGTTCCTGCAGATTTTGGATTTACACCACAATTAGCAATAAATGAAAATTCACTTCTATCAATTTTTGGCCCATCACTCCATGAGGAATGGTCTTGAACTGTATCATCTTCATCTACAACCTGATCTTCAGATGTAAGATGATCAGTATCTTCATCTTCTACAGTGTCCCCCTCATCACTATCAATGGATGTGTGATCACAAACTTTCTCTTCTGATTCTATATTGTCTACAAATTCATCAGTTAAATCAATATCTTCTAGGTCATTCAATAATCTTTCTATTTCATTTTTTCTATGTAAAGCATATATTTTGGCCATTGTATTTCTAAATCTCCATGCCTGCCTAATTGAAATATTTGGTCATTATAGGGAATAAATTCACATTCAATATAAATATGTGAGATATCACTATTCTAGTGAGATATCACTAGTCTCGATAGGCCCATGTGGCTTTTTACTGTCTCTATATTCTTAATGTTTCAAACACTAAATGCACAGATAATATGAAAATAATTAGCAGTAACATTTCTATATGTAATAAAAGGCAATGCACTTTCACATTAGCACATGCACCCCACAGACGACCTTGAATATAACTGATAAAAAAAAATTTAAATGTATAAATGTTCAAAATTGCGTTAAAACAGTATAAAAATAACAAAGCCTAAATTTAGTTATGACCGCTTGATTGTATCCAAAAAAAAAAAATCTAAACTAAATATAGTTCCGCCGCTAAATTCCTTGACAAAAAAAAAAGCCTATATATAGTTCCACCGCTGGTAATGGGTTAAGGGAATGAGCTGAACATGGTATGAAATATAACCTCTTTAATTCTTGTTTGCAGACCAGAATATATTCCTAGGATATTAGCACATTATCAAATCGTGTGACCCGACACTGCTTATTCTATTCTTTGCTTTGAGAAACTCATTCACTGTTTCCGCTAGTTCTTTACCTGTATGATCAGGATTTTCTGTAAATGTAATTTAGGCAGGTATATGAGGTACCTTCTTTGCACAACATGTCTGATGATAAAGCTCAGCTGATCTTTATGAGTAATGTCTAAAGTGTAATCAACAATAATAGAAATATAGGCTTATTTCCTGAATTTTTTTACTAATTTCACTGATTACCTTTCTTGCCATAATTTGGATAAATTCTTCGTAAGTGCTATGTGTATAAATAAAAGTGCTGTCCTTTGCCAGAATTTGACATTGAGATAGGGGATTTATAAAAAAGGTTCAAAAGTTCAAAAGTTCAGCTTGTATTTAAAAATTTCCATTCAAACACCAGCTATTTCATCATTGCCTCTGAATGGTTAAGCCCTGTGAGGAAAAGTTTCTTATATAACAGCAAAATAATCTCTTTGTACTGTACATTTCTCCCCATATTTACTTTTTCTTCTAACTGAGAGATGCAGTCTGCTGCTTGTCAACTCTAACATAATGTAATTAGTCTATCAGCAGCAACATACAATCACGATTGGCGAACGGATTTTCATAGTTCAATCAATCTTAGTATTGCAGCTTCCAATCGTTAAATCCTCCTGTTACATAACTGAAGATATCAACATCCTGGCCTCAAAAAGTTTACACAGACCACAAAAAACGCATCCATGACTGTTAGAGTACACTAAGTAGTCACACGTTTCCCAACATCTCCATTCAAAAGTTTCGTTCAAACAAGGATTTTGTTAAGAATCTAATTTTATCTGGATAAATTCTCCTAGAATTAAAAAAATCTGTGTCTGAATTTTGATTAATCCCATTTTTTGAAAAGTAGTCTCGCGTGGCTTCACTAACCTTCCAATAAAATGTCATCGCTTTGTATACAAGATTTCTTTGTCTTGTGCTTCGTCACGCTGGTCCACTATTCTTCGACATGTAATGTAAGAAAGTTCATTGCCATATGTTTCACGATTATATACCTGTGTTAATTGTTATCTATCAATGGACTTTTGAAATTACTTCAGCATTCATCCCATCAACGACAGATTCATTTGTCCCTTTGTGATAAAGAATGAGTTTACCTCTTGGTATTTTAGATGACACTTCATTTTCCCTTCTCCTTTTCTCTTCTGCTATTTAACGGTATTTTGCGCCGCTCAACCTTTTTTGAAGTGGCTTTAAGCAAGCAAATTGAGATGGTTTTATTGTTAAAACAAAAATATTGTTCTTCTAAAAAACTCAATTATTTAACTTTTAATTCTTGAATAAATCATCAGAACCGATGCACTTATGTAATGTATCAGCCAGGTCACGTTCAGGGCCTACCAATAAAAAATATATTATCAGCTTCACAAAGCAAAACCGCACTGAATAATGTGGGAAAAATTGAAACTGAAAGTATACCATAGTTGATAACACTTTTTTTTCAGTCAACCTGCAAAGAAAGGGAAAAGTTGCCAGATTACTATTTCTGAAAACTTGCTAGAAATATACATATATTTATATATATATAGTTAATAGACTAAAAATTAAAAAAAAGTATATATTTATTAATATTTATATATTATATTTATAATATATATTATATAGTATTATATATATAATAATAGTATATATATCTATTATATATATATATTAATATAGTATATATTTATTATATATATATATAACCGTAATAATATATATATTAATAGTATTAGTATATATATATATTTGATTGTTTATATAATATATGTTAATATATTAATAATATATTGTATAATATTACTTAACGCCTAGTGGCGCAGGAGGTTGAGTCACCGCCTCTCATACAGAGGACGCTGTTCAAATATCTCTCATACAGTTGGGTTTTATTACCTGGGGCAATATTTAATGATTGACATGCGAACACGTGTTGGCGCTGGTGTTGGGATAGGTCCGGTCCTAATGTTCGATTTCCTGTGGTCCCCCCGTGTTACCCTGTGAGAAGGGGATAAAGCCACGTGTAAAAAGGTGGTTTATATAGTAATATATATATATATTATATATTATATATTATATATAGGTATATATATATATATATATACATATTATATATATAGTATATATATATATATTATATATATATATTATGTATATATATATATAATTCACTGCAATACAGGATATCAATTTTAAAAAAAAAATATTCCACCTCCAGAATTTGTCTGCCCTAGGCCTGGGCCTCATGCTTTATATTACAGCCATATATATATATATATAGCGTATATGTATATAGTATATATTATATATAATATATATAAATATATATATATATATATATATATATATATTAATACTACTGTATATATTATTATTATTATTGAGTTTTAAGTATTAATCCAAAATCTTCTTAATATTTGTTCAAATGCTATTCGGCAAAAATTGACATGAACCGATTGATAAAAAATGACAATGACAATAATTGACCCAATCTAATATATATATGGTATAATATATATAGATATATATAATATATATATATATATATATATATATATATATATATATATATATATATATATATATATATATTATAATATAGCTGATGTTTTAAAACATTTCTTTAATTTTGTAGGTCAGATTTAAATTTAAATTTTTTTTTTTGTAAATCACGGCCCTATAGTCGGCCATAACACCAAAAAAATAGAGAATGTGTAATTCTAATAATAAAAGTTTTATTAAAGTTTGAATAATGCTGAGTCAGCCTGACCAGGGAGGGTGAAGCGTTACTACCATTGAGGGTGACTCGGACCATCTGTTTTAAATTCGTCTTTTACGTATCAAATTCAATTTTTATATTTTAATTTTTACTTAATATACAATAATTATTTATCATATTAAAAATTGTAATAAGTAATAAAATGTCAATAATGACATAAATAAAAATACGAATAAAAATAGGGTGGTCCGATTCACCCCTCCCCGCTCAAAAATTGGTAGCCATTTTTGAATTTGTTTTTTATTAAAATTTTTACTTTTTAAAAAAATTTTTCGACTTAATATTTTAACTTTTTTTTATTTTAAAATTAATTATCGTAATAAAAATGTCGAATAATACGTAAATAGAAAAACAATGTGGTCCGAGTCACCCCTTCCATCAATTTTTTACGGCGGGGTGAATCGGACCAAGTAAGGCCCCGTTTTTTTGCCACTAATACTGTTTGAACAAATATTTACTTTGCCAGTTTAAAGGTAACATACTCGAGTGTATCCATGAAAAAATAATTAAAGATCGATCCCACAATTTATTTCATTTCATAACGAAGTTAAAAAAACTCACATTTTTCAAAAGTGAAATTCATTTAAGGGACGATTTTTGTACCCTAATTTCTACATTTTTTAAAAATATAAACTTTCTAGAATTAAATATGATCTAAATAAAACTTGTAGTACTTAGGTGGGGCTTTCACTTCTGCGAATCTTTTTTTTTTTTTTTTATTTTTTTTTCTATTTAAGTGGACCGGAATCACCCCTCCTTAAAGAGGCGGGGCCTGGTCCACACCGACCCGACGCTGATAAATTCAGTGGCATATCCAGGATTTTTTGGGGGGCCAGACAAAAAATCGTTTCTTATATATATGATATTTATATATATATATAGTATATATATATATGATATTATATATATTATATATTATATTATATTATATATATATATATATATATATTATAGTATAGTATATTATAGCGTCAGGCGGGTGACCGGGCCCGCCTTTTTAGGAGGGGTGATTCGGTTCCACGTCTAAAATAAAAATATATTAATAAGAAAAAACATTTCCGTGCTCATTTTAATACCCGCGGCTTACACAAGTTTTATTTAGAATCATACTTTAATTCTATGAAATTTTTATTGATATTTTTTAAAATAATGTTTACAAATTAGGGTTACATAAAAATGCTGATTAATTTGCCTTGTTCTGAAATTTAATGTACTGGTTTTTATCTTTGTTATAAAATGAAAAATTGTGGATGGTTATTATTTTTTTCAGTGGATACACTCGCAGTATGTTAGCTTAAACTGGCAAAGTAAATTTTGATCCCTATTAGTTGGCAAAATCACGGGCTCCTAACTTGGTCGATTTCACCCCGCGTAAAATAATAATGGATGGGGTGACTCGGACTCATCCAATTTTGTTTTTCGTATTTTAACGTATTCATTATTGACATTTTTATTACGTATAATTTTTAATTTAAATATAATTAAAAAGTTACTTATATAAGTGAAAATTTAAAAAAAAAAAATGAGATATTTTAATAAAAAAAAAACGAATTCAAAAGTGTCAAACCATTTATGATGCGGTAGAGGGTGAATGCGACCACCTTAATGTTTATCCTTATTTAATTTATCAATTATTGGACATTTGTATTACTTATTAAAATTTTATATATGATAATAATTATTATATTAAGTAAAATTAAAATATAAAATTGAATTTATATTGTAAAGAGAGGAATTTAAACAGGATGGTTCCCTGTCCCCCTGCCAAGGTCGGGGTGACTGAGCGTTATTCAAACTTTAATAAAACTATAATTTATTAGAATTACATTATTAATTTTTTGTGTGCTTATGACCGACAGTATATCCTTTGATTTTCAAAAAAAAAAAAATCCAAAAGTGCATTAGGGGAAGTCCGGAGACAAGTTAATGCCTAAGTGTCCAATCACCCGCCCGACGCTAATAATATAATATATACTTATATATATAATTATATATATATATATTATATATATATTATAATATATATATATAGTATATATATATATAAATATAATAGCTATTATATATATATATATATATATATTGTTGTTACCTTTTAACTTGACGAGAGATAGGAAGTCCTCACTTGATCCAAGGAAATCCTCTTCTTCTCCAGAAGGCTCTCGCTCTCTTTCTGGATGTTCGAAATGTTGTGGCGAGAGCTCTTCTTCCAATAAATTCAGAGCAACTGGCAGTGGAAGATCTATTTATCTCTATTTTTCTATCTCATTTGACGTCTTGATGTAATCTTCTGTTTCTTTATGTGGAATGACGGCGCCTGTTAATAATAATATATACCGGATCAAACTGAAACCACAGTGGGGCTATAATCACCTTTTACTGAATAAGTACTCACCACTTTTTCTTGAACCTTTTTTTTTTTTTTAAACTTTACCAATATCCACCGGCTATCTTATAAACAAAAAAATATTTAGAAATTTTTGGATTAAATGAATATATATTAACTTTTAATTTATTAGAAATATAGCATAAAAAAATCATATGAAATTATATAAAAAAATTTGATCAGTATTTACATATCTCTCTCTTATTGCGCACGAAATGTATATAAATACATATATGAATATATATACTCATATATATATGTATGGAATGAAACGAAAAATAAGAATAAGTATAAAATAATATTGATAAAAATAATAATATAATATAATTATAATATAAAGAATAGGAGATATAAATAAAGTCTCAAAATAAGGGTAACGAAGTCGCAAATTATTAATAAGTCCGATTTTTCCTACCAACGATAATATTACAATTTGTTCGTACTTTTACGGTTAATAAACAAAAAAAATTACGAATGTGGTCTATTGACTGAAGGCCAAATTAAACTTTAACAACAAACTATGGGATCTTAAAAGAAGAGGTATACCTTAGGTGAAGCCATTATTTAAAGGTGACACAACTCAAGCCAACTAAACTCCACAGGGGTACTCTTTCTACAAGAACGGATATTGATATTTGTTTTCTTGTTGCTGATGCGATGAGTCGGAATGTAAATGGCTCTATCAATCGGAACCTAAAGCAGAGACAGGAATTAATATCCAATTCCCATCCTTCAACAATTTCACTAAATAAAAATCCTTGTTTTCTCTTTATCATTATAAAACATTAATGACCGATTACAAAAAAATAAATCACTATTTACCCTTTTATAAGGGTGGAACGGCTTGTCGTTCGTTGATGAAAAATCAAATCTATATGAGAACCCTAACAAATAGCAAATCTTATCTCCTTCAGATGATATGCTCAAAACAATTATAAATCTTCAGTTCTGTGGGAAGGAGAGAAATAAGAAGGATGATTAAATCCGTCTCATTCCTCCCCACCCGTCAATCCTTGTATTGACGCTACTAAACCAATATGTCACTTAAACAAAACAAAATATACTTTTTTCTTATTTTCCTCCTAATATGTCACTTAAACAAAACAAAATATACTTTTTTTTTCTTATGTTTCCTCCTTTGGAACTCCTTTATCTTGAGGTACCTTTCCTATACCTCTTCTCATTGTCATATAATTTCATAAAAAAATCTTTCTTTCTTTACTCTTTTCTCGAGTATAGTAGAAATCCAAAACAAAACTATTCTTTAAAAAAATCAAAAATAAAAATACTTTCATGAAAAATCATCATTACTCCCCATCTACTGATCACACAGCTGGCGAACCCGCTCTTTTATTTCGTCCAGTGACATCTCCTGTCCAAAAGCCAATAAATACCCCTGCATACTCTGAATATATCGTTGAAACAATCCATCCCAATCAGGCTGTGATGGCAACCTTTCCACTGTGGGGACAATACTTGGAATTGGCAACTCCGCTGATGTATCTGGCACCAGTTCCTGCCTCTGATATGGTGCCGATCTATCTCTCCTCCGCACGGACCTACTACGCCTTGGCTGTGTTGTTACTATGGCCGGGGCAGTATCTACCATACCCAGATCTATGTCCCCGAATGTTATTGGGGAATAGCTGCATGTTCGACGTTCGGACTCCACGTGTTCCTCTCGCGAAACATCGGATGGATGTATGGGTTCACTGATGCAGCAAATGAACTCCCCAAAGACTAGCCCCCAATACGCTGTGTTCAGTCATCTTTCCCTACATCTTCTCCACTAACTTCTACGTCTCCTTACCACCTCTGTCTACCTTCTTTCCACTTCCTCTTACCTCTACTTCTTCACTTCGCTACTCTACTGAGCACTAACTACTTCTTCTACGTCTACTGGGGCACTAACTACCTCTACTTCTATGGGAACACTCCCTACTTCTTCTATTTCTACTGTACTTCTACTTCTTCGCAATCCTCTAGCATTTTCTCGGGAAGCCACTATCTCTGGTGGGAGCCTGGTTTCGGGGACTATCCATAAATACTTCAGCCCCTCTCAACTTGCGGAAGTATTGTCTACAAAGGGCCCTGGATGGATGGAGCCCGTCTCGCAAGAAACCCTGATCCCCAAGCGTATATATCTCCGAATTCAAAAATTTTCTGATATTCTCCTTCTGCTCATCACCCAAGTCAGAGGCAGCATATATGACTGGATAAGAGGCCTTGTTGTGCCACTGGATCTCAGCCTTCCTCAAGGTTCGTATTTGCAGGTGCATCCTCCTCGCCTGCATGTGCAACACCCGATCAGCATATTCAGGAGCCTGGTTAGAGTAGTCTTGCAAATCCCGAGGAAAACTACCACCCTTATGTTTTAAATAAACGGAGATCTACAAAGGGTGGATGGCCCAGTAAACTCGCATGTTGAATCTATCTCCGCACACCTTCAGAAATTTGAGAGAACCGCTCCCAAACTCGTACGAAAACTGGAGTTACGCAGTGTTCACTTCATAATCCGGTCACCCCTGAATGGGATTGGTAACCGAATTCGAGATGCTTCAGGATAATAAATGAATAGACCAGCATTGGGTTATTGATCTCTCAAAGAATATGAATATGCCGTTGAAATACTCCAGATCTCGCCCGATAAGACTTAAAACCACGGTGCCCCCGGTAACAACTCCAGGTAAAAAGCCTCCTCCAATCCCTCACCACGTGTCCGATACCAGATTGGAAAAAAGAAAAAAACAAAAACCAAAATTAATAATTTAAATAGTTAATAACTTATTTAAATATTACTTATTATTATGGTTTTTACTTCATTAACGGGTCCCCCCCCAAAAAAATCGTATTTTGAATTTTTGGTGATTTAATTTTGATTTATTTTATTTTTCGATATTTTATTAAATTAACATTATTTTATGTTTAAACAATGTTTCTATTTTTTTTTTTTTCAACCTACCAACTTTTCTTCCCACTTTCTTACTTTTGTCATATCTCATTTAAAAATTTAATTACGTATTTTCTCGACCTACTATTTTCATTTCCACTTTGCTTACTTTTGTCATGCCATCATTTATGTCACTCGACTTCTATTAAGACGGAACACATTTGGCAATACCTACCAAGTCCTCGCATCGCGTATATTGTCGATTTTCTTTTATGGTGATCTTTTACCTGATTTCTTCATCTTCAACCCCTCAAAACAACTCGCTTTCAGGAATTTGTTCTTCTGTTTCTGCAATCGGCAAGCCGATCACAGCGTATAGACTGCACACGGTTTTTCAAATGTTATCCGCTGGGAAGAGAAATCTCTTAAACCCATAGGGAGCTGTGTTGACTCCCACGCCAAAAGTACATCTCTATTCTAAGTCCGAGGTCCCACAATAAATATCATAACCTCCTCACCTTCTCATTTTTATTCTATACTCTCCACTCATAAATCTCCTCCCATGTCCAGACTTAAATGATTTGTCCCACATGCCTTTATATCAATTTATCCTTCTTCCTGCTTTTACTTAGCCTTCAATTTTTCTTTAATCCTTTTCCAATTTCCTCATTCTATGGTAGAAAACCCTCAAACAAAGATCAATCATCGTTCATCTCATCTTCAATATTCTCATCATCCACTTTCTAATTCGCATGGGCACTTACCTCCCCACCGGTATAACTTCACTATTTACTCTCTGTCAATCCTTCTTATCTTTCCTCATTCATGCATACCTCTGAAACAGATCGATTCCAACAAATAACATCACGGAGCATCTTTCATAACCTCAACGTTTTAATGTGCTTTTACTGTTTTTCATCCCTGTGGTGTTATCACATAAGTAACCGGTTATATCATTTACCTTATTATCTCATTAAGTTCCTTACTATCTAGGATGGAATTATTTTTGTGTCAAATTTCCAGCATGAGCTTCAATCCTACCATTTGATCGATTATAGGGAGCGAACCTATCATGACTATCCTTCCAACACTCTCCTCAGTGGCAAGCCATCCAGTGCTGAATTCGTGCCTGCTTATTTAATAGTTTCACAGGGCCTGATATGGTCTCTAATGAGCAGGTATGATTGATTATACCAGCAATACTTGCACATTCCTCATCCCATTTATTGACTTTTGATCACATCTCAAATACTGAATGAGGGTGCGGGTTTACTCGCTCTACAGCTCCATTAGATGATGGTGTATATGGCGTGGTAACACGTGTTTAATTTGTTGTATTTTAAGGAATTCCTCAAATTCTGGCCCTACTTGAACTCTCTCCATATACCGGTTAACAGGCGCTCATGGTAGATTGAAGGATGGCATATACATGTTTATGCTTTGTTACGATTTATACACTGCTATTCTTATGATAGCAGTACCCATTTTGATAAATGACTACCATTTACAAGAGCAGTAATTATTTCCTTGAGTGAACACGTAAACGCGATCAAATCCATCGCGACCAATTCGATTGGTCTTGAAGTTACTATTTTTAATGTAGCTTTGACCTGCCGTATGTTAGATATCATCAACGCTTGACATTTATAACACATTTTGTAATATCGGAACATAAAGCTGATTTTCAGAAGAAATATAAAAGGTATAACTAGGAATCCATTCGGTTTCCAATTGAGGAAATATTTAGTCAGTGTTTTGATGGCCACCTGTCGTTAATAATGTTGCGAACTATAGAGCAAATTCCCAGTAGCAAATTCCCTAATAACATTGTTCTCAAATAAATATACTGCGTACGCCGCGCAAAAGGTTAAAGGTCCATTAAATGGCAATTCCAAACTATGGTCTTTATTAAGCCTCTCAAACGTGGATCTGTATGTTGCGCACTAGATTATCATGTTCAATTTAAAGATCCAACATATCTCTGAATCCATTACCGATATTGTGTAGCCGGGGATCCCGGAATTTCTTCACACCTCGCCACCGAATGTTGGGAATGCGTGACTTTTCTATTTGACGACCGTTGTGAAACACTAGGGAAGCTCCTGCCTCCTCCAGGGACTCATCTAACAACATCCACTCCTGGAATTCTATCGACGATATTACAATAGCGCTAACTGTTTCTTTTTCTTTTTCAATGCTCGCCAGAATCCTTATTGGTGCGAAGGGTACCAAGAGATTATAGTGAACTCCACCACAACACAACAGATGACAAATATCTTTTTCTAATTCTATCCCAAACTTCAGTGGTTGAGTATCTCCATAGTACACAAAGACTTGTAGATGGTGTAACTTTGTAAACGCCAGTATTGCTTGAGTGAGAGGAAACTGTCCAGCCTGTTTCATTAATTGTAGCCTCTTTGTAATTTGCCTGTCATCTTTCCCTGTGGGTAAACCATATGTTGATCGATTGTCGATCATCTCTTGGACAATCTCCTGTCTTAACTGTAAATGATGGTCCAAGGACCCATACAAACCATCGAACCAAGCTGAAGCGAAATCACCCCACAGGAAATCTTTACTTCAGAAAATCCTCCAGCATGATATTGAAAGAATTTCTTCGGAGCTTCCACCAAGTCCCCCCAATTGAGTGATCGTGACAACCGTCAGCTACTTAAGTTTTCCTTCCCCTGGGATCGTATCTCAACCGTATCGATGTCATTTATTTCGTCCCAAAGTTGCGGGTACCGAGCATTCACAATGCATACTATGTAGAAATAGCAATGGTTGATGGTCCGTAAAAATAACTACTTTGATTCCATAGAGAAAAGGTTTCAAAGCTCTCACAGCCCATCGTATGGCGGCTACTTCTTTCTCGGTTGTGCTACAGCGCTGTTCTGCTTTATTAAAGGTCGTGGAGATATAAGCTATAGGGCGTTCCACATCAGATTGGGTCTGCGCAAGACACGCTCCTGCTCCAATATCAGAGGCATCTACATATAACAATAAAGGCTTTGCTTGTTCTGTACGATCGGGATACGATAAGACCTGTGGTGATGTTAATTCTTGTTTTAGAGCTTCGAAAGCCTTTTGACATGATTCCGTCCATTTCAAAGTTTTTGCACTTAATAGTTCGAAAAGGGGTTTGGCAATCTCTGAGCAATGGGCGATGTGGCGCCTGTAAAAGTTCACCATGCCCAGAAACTGCCCAACTTACGGGATGGTAGTTGAACTGGAAATTGCCATGATGCCTTGCAAATTTGAATCCAGGGGAACCATGCCTTTTTCGGAAACCCTATGTCCCAAGTACTGTACTTCTTTCCTAAGGAGAAACGTCTTCGCTGGTTTGATTTTAAATCCAGTTTCTTTAAAGGCAGACAAAACTTTTTCGAGGACTTCCAGATGTTTTTCAAATGTTTCACTGAGGATAAGGACATCATCCAGATATACCATGCATTCGTTCCAAGGAATATGTGCAGAATATTCATCCCACGTTGGAAAGTGGCCGGTCCATTCTTTACACCAAACGGCATCCGCAAAAACTCCCAGTGAGACAAGGGGGTAGTAAACGCTGTCTTTTCAATACTAGTCTCCTCCATCTCTACTTGGTAGTATCCCTTGATCAAATCTATGGTGGTAAAATACTTCATTCCTTGTAAACTAAACAACATATCAATCAGATTTGGGATCGGAAAACTATCTCCTTTGGTGATTTTATTTAATTCTCTGTAATCTATACACAATCTGATTGATCCATCCTTCTTTCTTATCGGCACCACTGGGGCTGAATACGGAGATGCTCCGCTGGATGAATTCCACTCTCTTCCAACTTTTATCAATTCGCTTCGTATTCGTCGGAGGAATCGACCTGTCAATCGTCTGACGGCACTGCACAGATCGCTCAGTGAGTGTTCTATTCTATGCTATAATAACATCAGTGCAGCCCACATCAGAGTCTCCAAAACTCGAACAGTGGATATTCCTAAAGTTGAATTAATTTTTCTCTTTGTTCTGTTGTCAAATCGGCTTCTTCCAGTCGAAACGCTTCACACAAATTTTCAGGTGTCCACTCGGTGTATTCATTTGGACCTTGGTCATTTAACTCGACCACATTTATATTCGGTTCCTGACTTAACCCTATATCTAATCCTAACTGTATTCCTTCTCCTAACTCTAACTCTATTCCTACTCCTAATTGTCCTATTATAGTTCCTTTCTTCAACCTCTTTGGGAATTCACCCTCATTCCTAACTAAAAACATGGCTCTATCGCCTGTAAAACTAACTAAAGCAGGGTCGAATTTTATTGTATTTGGCAATCCCGGACTGGCCTCCACCACAACCGGTTGCTTTAGGGGAACTCTTCCACTCCTCTCTATCTATCCACCATCAGCATCTTCGAGGTTCTATAAATCACGACTCCACCTAGGGCACATCTCTTCCTGGTTGCCTGCCTTACGTCCACCGGGCGACGGTCTGTACGAAATGTCCCGTCTAATCACTAACTCTTACGGTTACCAGAATCGGCAATAGATGTTCTTGGATCAATATATTCAAACCCCAAAAACCAACGTAATCGGTTAGTGGTCAGTACACGACAAACGACCGCTCAGATTATAATTGTAACAACTCAAAGCTATTTACTTCCCCAAGAACGGGAAACCTAACATTCCCCAATCCTGTAACTCCCCGAACGGTAGGCAAAATAGGGCTTTTGTTTTTATCTAATAGTTGGAAACAACTAGCTGAACAATAAAGATGACTCGCGCCGTGTCCTACAAATCTTTAGTGGCTCCATGGGTGTACCATAGGGTAACATTGAAAATAACGTTTTCTCAGAGCCTTATATATGATAATTATCATGCCCAGACACAGTTCTTCGGCTCATTTCTATCTTCACCTGTCTCTGTTTTTGTTCTGAATTGCAATCATAGTAATATTATATGGGACGGTCTTTCACAATGCTGTTCTTCCTTTTCTGTAGGGATCTATGATTCATCTTTATTTAGTGTTTTTAACAATTGTAGTGGTGCATGTCTGATGGATATTACTGAAGACTTCCTGAGACCTCCAGGATCATCCTTCAGTTGATGTCCATTATATATACTTATACTTGTTTTACTTTCCCTAAACTGGGTTGCTCGACATAGGTCTCTCCTGGCAGAGACTCCCATTCCCGGTCTTTGAGGGCAATCTATTACCTAAATTTCTCTGACAGAATGAAAAATATTCGAGTGCAGCAGATGATTTCCTACCATTGGGAATCTCCACCAGATGACCCTCCTCTTACCCTCAAACAACGTTTGCTGCAAATAGCAATTCCTCAATCAGGTGACCTCGTTTGCCCACAATACATACACTGGGTCGAGTCCAAACACTCCCCCATAGATGTGACCCCCTTTTGTGCAATGACTACAGATGGGAACCTGTGCACCATTTTGGTTTCTTTGCTGATAACTTTGGAAATTTGGCCCCCCTCTCTGTGTAATCCAAAACTCCCGCATGGAACCCTCTTCGTATGTGGAAGTTGCGGGTGTACCCTACGGAGATGTGCTGAGCCTGTCTCGATTATTATTGTTTGACTTGCGTTATATACCTGGAGAAACAAGCAACTTGGTGGCTGATGACTTGTGATCTTGACAACAACAGAAACCTTCGTTATTTCCACCATCGGTTGCACTGAGTGCGGCGAGTCAAGGTGACATACTTACGATTGCGTTAAATCTACCTACTCAACTTGCGGGTTCCTTGTTCTTTTCATTATTTTTTCCATAACCTTGCCCCCAATGACCACCAGTGCTCCCATAGGAATCAGGAACCTCTCTGGATCCAAACCCATCAGCGACGTCATCCATCCGATTCGTCACTGCTTCCGGAGGAAACTTTCCAAAAATCCCCGCACCAAGCAATTTCGTTACACACTTATTGGGAAAGCCCTCTGCGCCAGGACCCAGCAATCGTTAGTGCAAAAAAGGATGTCTTCTCGCCTCCATGAGAACGGCCTTGTAAGCTGAGGTTTCTGTATTGCTTTCTACTCCAGTTCTTCCCTAAACCACGAAAAGCCGAAGATAAGTTTACCAATCCATATCCACGCTGAGCAGCTACTTGTTAAAGCCTCCAGGCGACCCTTGGAGGTGGCGAACCTAACAAATGCAACCAATTCCCATCCGTTGATCCGGGATATGGCAGCACAATACCTTTCATCTTCCAAAAACTGCAACCATGGTCTCACAGTCCAATTCTATGTTCCCCGGTGGTATAATTCCTGTTTCCTATCATTGATCAACGATGCTACAACAGTATTTCATATTTTCCATCAAAGTCCTTATTCTGTCTGCAAATTCCCGCAGGCCTAGTGAATCAATGTCCCACTGTGGATTTCGAACCGGTCTGTATTCTCTTCAGATGAATTAGCAGGACCCGCCTGTATTCCATTATTTTTGGCGGAATGGGGATGTGACCATCCTGAACAATATCTCCTTCTTCTGACTTTTCTATCAAACAAGGCAATTCATTCCATCACCGGCATTTTATGATTCAACCAAATTCTGTTTTGATACAAAAGTAATTGGTACTTGGCAGCCGGCAAGAGCGAGCTTTCCCAACAAGGAACAACTACGCTCTGCCACCAAATTATGTTGTTACTTTTAACTTGACGAGAGATAGAAAGTCCTCACTTGATCCAAATCCTCTTCTTCTCCAGAAGGCTCTCGCTCTCTTTCTGGATGTTCGAAATGCTGTGGCGAAAGCTCTTCTTCCAATAAATTCAGAGCAACTGGCAGTGGAAGATCTATGTATCTCTATTTTTCTATCTCATTTGACGTCTTGATGTAATCTTCTGTTTCTTTATGTGGAATGACGGCGCCTGTTAATAATAATATATACCGGATCAAACTGAAACCACAGTGGGGCTATAATCACCTTTTACTGAATAAGTACTCACCACTTTTTCTTGAACCTTTTTTTTTTTTTTTTTTTTTTTATTACAATATTAACCGGCTATCTTATAAACAAAAAAATATTTAGAAATTTTGATTAAATTATATTAATTTAATTATTAAAAGATATAGATATAAAAAAAATTTGAATTATAAAAAAAATATTTGATCAGTATCTTTACATGTCTCTTCTATTGCGCACGAAAGTATATAAAAGATATGAATATGTAACTCATATATATATTATGGATAAACGAAAAATAAGAATAAGTTAAATATATTGATAAAAATAATAATATAATATAATTATAATATAAAGAATAGGAGATATAAATAAAGTCTCAAAATAAGGGTAACGAAGTCGCAAATTATTAATAAGTCCGATTTTTCCTACCAACGATAATATTACAATTTGTTCGTACTTTTACGGTTAATAAACAAAAAAAATTACGAATGTGGTCTATTGACTGAAGGCCAAATTAAACTTTAACAACAAACTATGGGATCTTAAAAGAAGGGGTATACCTTAGGTGAAGCCATTATTTAAAGGTGACACAACTCAAGCCAACTAAACTCCACAGGGGTACTCTTTCTAGAACGGATATTGATATTTGTCCTCCCTGAACGGCTTCAATCCTTGTCTGATGCGATGAGTCGGAATGTAAATGGCTCTATCAATCGGAACCTAAAGCAGAGACAGGAATTAATATCCAATTCCATCTTCAACAATCTTCCTTTTTCTCTCCTTGTTTCTCTTTATCATTATAACATTAATGACCGATTACAAAAAAATAAATCACATTTACCCTTCTTATAAGGTGAACGGCATTGTCTTCGTGATGAAAAATCAAATCATATGAGACCCTAACAAATAGCAAACTTCCTTCAAGATATGCTCCAAACAATAAAATCTCATTTGGGAAAGGAGAGAAATAAGAAGAGATAAATCCGTCCATATATATATATAATAATATATATATAAATATTAGTATATATTTATATATATAATTATATATATTATAATATATATAGCGTCAGCGGGTGACCGGCCGCACCCATAGACCCTTTTTCGGTCCAAAAGAATAAAAAAAAAATAATAATAATAAAAAAAAAAAACTTTCACTCATTTAATAGCACGGTAGTACTACAAGTTTATTTAGATCATCTTTAATTCTAGAAAGTTATATTTTTAAATGAAAATAAATTAGGGTACAAATGCCCTTCAATAGAATTTCACTTTTGAAAAAAAATGTTTTTTTACTTCGTTATTAAATGAAAAATTGTGGATGAATTTTAATTATTTTTCATTGGAACACATCATCACTAAACTGCAAAGTTAAATTTTTATGTTTAAACAGATTTGTGTCAAAATCACGGGGCAAAGCTTGGCCGATTCACCCCGCCGTTAAAATTGATGGAGGGAATCGACCACATGTTTTTTATTATTATTACATTTCATTACATATAATTAATTTGAACTATCAAATAAATTAATACTTAATTAAGTAAATTAATAATAAAAATGAAATTTATATAAAAATACGAACTCCAAAAAAGGTTTTTTTTTCAAAAAATTTTTACGGAAGTGGTGAACACCACCTTATTCTTTATACTTATGCCATCATTATTGACATTTTATTACTTATTAGGAATTTTAATATGATAAATAATATTATATTAAGTAAAATTAAAAATATACAATTAATTATATAGAAAGAAGAATTTAAAACAGTATCGTCCAATTCACCCATGTCCGCTTCACCCCTCCACGGTCGGGCTGACTCGGCAATATTCAAACTTTAATAAAACATTTATTAGAATTACATTAATATTTTTTGTGTGCTTATGACCTACATAGGCCCAGTATTTCAAAAAGAAAAAAATTCCAAAGTGCATTAGGGAAATCGGGAGACAGAATTTTTTTAAACCTTAAAGTGCGTCCAAGTACCCCGCCGACGCTATATCATATATATATATATATTATAATATTAATATAATATTATATATATATTATATTAGATATATATATAAATATAATTATATCTTGGGTATGTAATTAAAAAAGAAAACGTGTTCGATTTTAAAAAAAAAAAAAACAAAGGCAAAAATTTTGTTTGTTTATTTTTTTTTACATACAAACTTTAAAATATCAAGTCTTTTTAGGGTATTTAGCATTAAAATAGAGTAAATACATATGTTAAAAAGTATATAATATATAAAGTGAGTTTGTAACTTAACCCAAAGTTTATTAGTGCTCCTACGGCATATAATTATTACATTTCACATGATCTGATATGTTATATTATAATATAATATAATAATATATATATATATATATATATATATTATAAAGATAATATTATTATATAATATATATATAATATATATATATATATATATATATATATATAATATATATATATATTATATATATATATAATTATATATATTTATATATATATATATATATATATAGTAAATATATTATATATACATAATATAATAATATATATATATATATATATATATATCATATATATAATATATATATATATTAAATATTATATTATGATAATATATATATATATATATCTCACCTTACCTTTTTCCCCCAACACTGGTGTACAGGTGCGTAACAAGCATCAGGAAAGAAAAGCAGTAGAAGAATATGACAAAAGTGAAAAGAAAGCCCACCTTACCCCCCTCTGTACCCATATTGTAAGGACTCTCGCAGTCAGAAATCCACCCTATAGCTCACGGGACTGCGACGGACCCTCACTATGTAAATCGTCAGTTAAGGGTACATCCCTTGACCCAGGGCCACAACCATTACCCCCTCACAAAACCCGCCATCACTCTCTTATTATGCACCTTATTCTCGCCCTTGTCAAACTCACATATTCTGTCTTCAGACATTCGTTTACGATTCAACCACTTTTCTTCGATCCCAGCCATCGGTTATTCAAACACACTGCGCCACTATACATCCACTAAAAACGACTATCATCATCCTGTTGCCACATGATCAAACCCATCGCAACCATACTTTCATTTATTCCCTCGTTTACCCCTTTCTTCAACACCACACAACTCTCTAATATTTCATTCCTCATTTTATCAATTTCTTCTCACACCTAGCATGCCCTTAAAATTGTCCATAACACATTGAACTTTATATCTATACATCTTATTCCAAGCCATAGTTTCATAAGGCAAATTAACACAGGTAAAAACTTATTCATGTAGACCCTAGCACACAAAACTTAGTCCCTTTACATTCACCAACGATTTAAATTGCACCAGCCACTCCTGCCATTCACAACTTTAGTACTAAACTGCAACATCCGGTTCCCTTCTCATCCAACATTATACCCTAAATATTTAAACTCAGACACTTGTTCCAGCGCTCACCATCTAACATAACTTCACACTGAGACTGTCCTCACTCACAACAAACCCCTCATTATCGACGTTTACTTTCAAACCCCTCTCCTTGTTACACACTCGTCCAAAATACCTCTACCAACCTCTCAAAATCTTCAGAATCGCCCACACAAACCAAATCTCCGCAATATATATAGTAGGGCACTCCACCATCTCCATCATTCTAACACCACTCTGTCACGCCCACCTTCAATTCTTTCATAACCCCATCATATATAAATATACAAATTGAATAACCGCTACATAACACAACTCTGCCTCACTCTGCTATTAATAAATCACTTTTGAAACATTTATTCTTACACAGTCCACTATTGTCTACATACTTTTATTCCATTTCAGAAAGCCTATCACCAAACACGTATACCTATATCAATTAAACTGCCATTAGACCTACCTAATTAACCCTGTCAAACCCATGTTGCAAATCAATAAAACTAAATACATTTATTCTGCCTCTCCCTCATTTTCTCTACCATTTGCTTCAAATGTAAAGATTTGATCCAACAATCCTCTACTACTACTAAACGCACCTTGCTCTCCACAATCAGTCCTTCAGTCACTTGGCGCACTCTTTCGACCAAACCACCAGCATATATCTCCCTACAACACTCAATAATAAATACCCTATAATTTCTACAGTTCCCTTTATCTTCCTTACCCTTATGTAAGGTACTATTACTGCTCCTCCAATCCCTCGAAACTGTACCCTCCATAAACGCTTTATTACACAACTCTCAAATCCAATTAATCAACATCTTGCCTCCGTTCTGATCATTCACCAGTAATTTCATCTATACCTGCAGATTTACCATTCTTCAAACTTTCTCACTCTACCCATATTTCCTCTTCTTTCCTAATAACCTCATCCCCAAAATACTTTCCTTCTTGACCATCAAACCCACACACAGCACTACACCTCTTCATTACTGCCAATATTATACAGATCTTCGAAGTGTTCACACTCTCCTCAAGTCCATTTCATCAGTTACAGAAACACCATTCATTATTATTCTGAGCAGGTTCCCCTTATTCTAATTTTTAACCTTTCGCGCTTCCTTCCAAAGAGCTTCTATTCCCTTGAGCTCCCCCATTCATCCTCCAACGAAACTGTTCATTTACCTCTTCTTTCTCTTACGTATGCGACAACTTTAGCATTTCTTATTTTGCCTCCTTATACAATTACAAGCATCATTCTTATGCAAACGTTCCATTCCATTTGCTTTTAGTACATTCAACCAACGCTTTTTTTTTTTACTTTTTAACCGCTTGCATCACTCTTCATTCCAACCACTCACTGTTTACGCATTCTTACTTCCTACTTTTAGCACACCCACATACTTCTTTTGCACTGTTAACAATTGCTTCCAGAATTTATTTAGTTCCACTTCGTTCCACTCAAACTGATTACTTGCGAGCGTTCTTACGTACTTAATCCTTATTACCTTTTCACTTAAACTTCTCACTCTTAATTATTATTCACTTCCTTCGTATCACCTTCCTCTCCATCCAAGTCCGCACTAACTTAATTTTAAGTAGAACAACATAATGATCCGATATCCCATTTCATAAAACATATCACTGATTTAACATCCAACATATACTTCAACATCTCCTCCCTTCACCAACACAAAATCAAATGCATACTTTTCACTTCAATACCACTCTCTACCTACACCAACTCTAGAATACTTATGATACTCTTGTGTTTAAAGAATTACTTACACACATACTCTCTCCTCACAGAAATCAAATCACCTCCCCCCCCCCCATACCATTCTCATTCTCCACACCCCAAAACCACTGTTAACCATCCTTTTTTGATCATAATATATATATATATAATATATTATATATATATATATATATATATATATATATATAAATATAATATATATATATATAATATATATATATATATTATATAGGCCCTATACACTGTATATATAATCGTATAATTAGTCAATATTAGGCTAGAAGGGTTTGTAATTTAGACATCTTTAAATACATAAAAAGATAGTAATTTTAATAAAAAAACAAAAAAAACATTTAAAAAAAAAAAACATTGTTTTTAAAAAAACCATTTTTTTTCAAAAAAAAAACAATTAAAAAAAACGCATTTTTTAGAAGCTATATATATATATTATATACTATATATAATATATATATAATATAATATATATATATATATATATATACATTATATATAATATATATATATATATATATATATATAATATATATATAATATATAAGTGGAATGACCAAATATTAAATTCTAGAAAAATTAGGAACTAATTTACATAAATTCTAATCATCTTTACCTGATTTAACTAATTGCCAGTATGAGACGCAGCAAAGTCCGAGAAAACATCTTTAGTTTTTGATTCATATTTATGGTTACGAAGAGGAGGCAAGTCCAGTTAATTCCTCTAATCCCCATAGATATTTCCCTTTACCAAATCAGAACTTTTAGCTCATATTTATGAATCAACTTTGAAAAATCTTTACTGCCCGTAAATGTACCCTTTCAGCAGCCTTCCTCCACTGCATAAGAATCTTAAAAAAAATTTGCTATTTATAAACCCCCCTTTCCTTTAATCGGGAGCTACTTATAGACAGTTTCAAGGAAAAACGTCATCATATTTCATGACATCAGAGACCATTAACAATGAACACAAAAAAATGGAAACATAGAACAAATAAAAGTTATTTATATATGAATTTTTGTATGAAAATTATATAGAAATATTAAAGAAAGAAAAAGAAATTAATAAATAATCAAAACCTAAAAATTAATAAAAATTGAAGATGTGTTGCTTCACAATTTATTAGTTCCAGTTGCTTTGATTGGCATAGCCGTAGGCTGAATGTAGCCTACACGAAATTATGTAAATTATTAAAAATTCATCTGCTCTTTACACAAAGTCTAGGACCGATCGAAGTAGCACGCTGCCTTTTCTCTGTGTGAGCCTAATTATTGGTTTTTTGGGTATTTTCTACACGAAAGTATATATTTGAAAAATAATTAAATAAAATGCACAATAAAAAATTAATTAATGAATAAATGAAAAATTGTATAATAAAAAAAACAAGATGGCTGCCACTTGGAAAACACAAATCTTAAATAGTTCAAGTAAAACAAAGAATAGCACACAATGCAGAATTCCGCTAAGTATTTTGCACGTCAAGGGTTCCTTACATAAAATATTTCTCAAGGATCGTTCATAAATTTGATTTACGTTAAGGGAGGATTCTGAAGGACACTTGACGAAAGGAAGAGAAAAAAAAAAAAAAAAAAAAAAAAAAAAAAAAAAAAAAAAAAAAAAAAAAAAAAAAAGCCAGTATAAATAAATACGGCCCTTAATGTAGAAAAGTTTCTTTCTACTGAAGCAGTAAAAAGGTAAAATTGCTGATATATTCGATGAAAACAAGATCGTAAATTTTAAATTGTACTGATAACAAGAAATAGTTCATCTAATGCTGTTTTTGGACAATGTATTATAATTCAGCTTTGCAAAAGAACCAGGGTTTTTTAAAATAGTGGGCCCGGGGATTTTCGTTTTTTTTCATCTAAAACCCGAAAAAACCCGGAATCTCTTTCTTTTCATTCTTTCCTTCCTTTTCAGCAATAATCAATTTAACTAATTTAATTGTATTGTTTTCAATTTTGTTAATATTATAATCTTGTCTATAACAGTATGCCAAAGACTCTGAATCATGGCATGAAAACTAGGAATGAATAAACTGAAGTTCTGAATGTATAAGGCCAGCAAAGTAAAATGTCATATTACAGGGATACAATAAGCAATTAATTTGAATATAAAAATTGATTGGAAAAATCTAGTAATCAATATCATATTTGGAAATCTCGGAATCAAGGGCTAATTACAATCGTTGAAAGTATGATTACAGATGTTAGAAGAAAGGATTCATCTAAATTTCGATGGCTGCAAGACTATTCAACAATGAAACATGTTATCTCGTATCTCGAACACATCAGAAACTCAAAAGAAATTGTCTAAATATATACCATTAAAATGCAACTGCACAAAAAGAAATTCGTTAACCAAAAAAAATATCAGTTTTTTTATGATAATAAATTGAAGTACTTTGTTGAAATGATAAAAACCTTAAGACCTGGTTACTCCTCACCATATCTCGAAAGAAATCTACAGGTCCACTTTTGACCACGTGCCATATATATATATATATATATTAATAATATATAATATATATTATAATTATATATATATATATATATAATAATATATATTATTAAATAATTTATAAATAATATATATATATAATAGATTATCAGACGGGGTAAAAAAAAAACAAAAAATCTTAACTTTGTATTTTTCTCCTCATACACTTGACATATAGAAATGCTATGTATACATGATATCAGAGGTATAGATTAGTGAGTATGGGAACTAGTAATTAAAAATTTTTTTTTGTTTTTTTTCTTAAATTCAAAAAACAAGATTTTTTTTTACACCCGTTTGAGTTGTAAATGGGGTAAAAAAAAACCAAAACAAGGGTTAAAAAAAAATTTTTCTTTTCAAGCTACTTTCAGCTACTTTCAATGCTTCTAGCTGTTTTCCCGAGTGCTCATGTACTTTCCTGAGTTTTTCACCCATACCCCCTTTGTTCTAGTTCTTCTAATGTACGTTCATGAGCATTTTTCTCCGCTACGCGCCTTAGTTCTGCACTCGATCCATTTTGCAGCTACCTTTCCAAGCTACTTTCCAACTTTTATATACTTTCACATTCTATGCTCTGACGTCATCACTCAGCTACTTTCCATATTTCCAGCCTACTTTCAAGAACTAACTTTCAATTCCAGCTACTTCCAAACTACTTTCAAATGCTTCTAGCGTTCCTGAGTGACCTATGTTCTTTCCTCATCATTTTTCACCCCTACCCCCCTTTGTTCTAGCTATTCTATGTACTTTCATGTGTTTACTCCGATACCACTTTTTCTAGCCACCTCATCATCATTCAGCTACTTTCCAAGCCACTTTCCAACTTTTATGTACTTTCATGCATTCTATGCTATGCCGTCATCACTCAGCTACTTTCTTGAGCTACTTTCCATGTTTCCAGCAATTTCCACTACTTCCAAAGACTGTTCAAATGCTTCTAGCTGTTTTTCTGTTTCCAGATACTTTCCAAGCTACTTTCCAGCAACTTTCCAAACTACTTTCACCGTTTTTTCAGTTTTTTTTTCGGTATGATATCATAGCCAATAGACTATGACATCACCCCTGAGCTATTTTCCATGTTTCCAGATACATTCAGGCTACTTTCCAGCAACTGTCCAAACTACTTTCACAGTTTCCTGAGCCTTCTTATGCTATCACATCATCACTCAGCTACTTCGCAGACTTTACAGAGCTACTCTCCATGTAATAATAACACTTCCAGGTTTAAAAAAGAAAAACTTTTTTTACCCCATTTTGGAAATTTGATGGAAAAAAAAATTTTTTAGAAACAAAAAAAATAATTTTAAAAAAAATATGTAGTTTTGCCCAAGTTCCTGTTAAAATTTAGAAACTTACCAAAAAAATTTTTTAAAATGTAATACATTTAAAGAGTAGCAAAGTTGTAAACGGATAAAAAATTTTCTGCAGCCATCTTTTAACTGTGTCGACATTTTATCGCTGATTATGCAATTTAGAGCCCATTTTCTGCATTTTTATAGATAAAAAGAGGGCTACCATAATAGCCATATAAATTCAAAAATAATTATATGTTGGAGGAGGGGTTTTGTTTTTTTTACCCCACCAACCTCAGACTTTTTTACCCCATCTGACTATATATATATATATAGTCAGCGGGGTAAAAATAATTTTCTGAGTGGTGCTGTAAAAAAAACAAAGAACCCCTCCCGCTTCCTGAAAAATTTTTTTAATTTTAGGCTATTGAGCCTTCTTATTATCTATAAAAAATGCCAAAAGAATAGAAAAATGGCTCTCTAAATTGACAGGTAGATCAGCGATAAACAAATCGTCGAACCCCAGTAAAAAATGCTGCAAAACTTTGGTTACAGTTCCTTTACAACTTTTGCTACCATTTCAAATGTTAACCATTTTAAAAATTTTTTTTCTGAGTAGTTACTGCAGTTATGATGGAGAAACTTGGGCAAACTAATAATTTTTTTTTCAAATTAATTTGAATTACTAAAAAAAAAGAATTTTTTTACCCCATCAAATTTCCAAAAATGGGTTTTAAAAAAAAAAAAAAAAAAAAAAACAGGGTTTTTCTTTTAACAAAATGTGTTATTATTAACATGGAAAGTAGCCCTGGAAAGTAGCTGAGTGATGATGCTTATAGCCATAGAAGGCTCAGAAGTTCATGAAAGTTGGGAAGTAGCTGCAAGTAAGCGTGGAAAGTAGTGAGTTATGAAAGATGGTCAAATCCATCTCAACATAGAAGAGCTAGAACAAAGGGGTAGGGTCTGAAAGTACATAAAGCTAGATGATTAGGAAAGTACATAGGCACTCAGGAAAACAGCTAGAAGCACTGAAAGTAGTTTGGAAAGTAGCTGGAAATTTGGAAAGTAACTGAAAATATGGAAAGTAGCTGAGTGATACGTCATAGCAAGAATCTCATGAAATACATAAAAGTTGAAGTAGTGAATATCGATGATGTTTTAGAACAAAGGGACGGAGAAAAAACAACATGAAAGTACATAGAATAGCTAGAATCAAAGGGGTGGGGTGAAAATATTAGAAGTATACATAAAGCCACTCAGGAAAACAAGCTAGAAAGCATTGAAAGTATTGAAATATGAAAGTAGTTTGAAAGTAGCTGGAAAATATGAAGCTGAGTGATGACGTCAGAGCATAGAATGCTCATGAAAGTACATAAAAGTTGGAAAGTAGTTGAATGATGACGAGGCTAGAACAAAGGGGGTAGAGAAAAAATGCTCATGAAAAGTACATAGAACGAACAAATGGGGTATGGGTGAAAAACACTCAGGAAAGTACATGAGCACTGTAAACGCTGAAAACATTGAAACGTAGCTTAGAAAGTAATTTTTTTTTACCCGTGTTTTGTTTTTTTTTTACCCAATTTTACAAACTCAAAACAGGGTAAAAAAAATCTTGTTTTTGATTTTAGAAAAAAAAAATTTAATAAATTTTATACCTATTCCATACCCTCACAATCCACCTCTATAACCATGTTACCATAGCTTTCTATATGTCAAGTGTATAGGAGAAAAACAAAAGTATAAAGATTTTTTCGTTTCTTTTACCCGTCTGACATATATAATATATATATAATATATATATTATATATATATATATATATATATATATATATAATATAAACAAATATAAATATCTCCAAATATATTATTGCTAGAAAAGAATTTAAATATGACTCCATAAGAAAATTCACTAGTAAAGAGTATTTAATTCTAATTTTTCATTTTTGTATTTACTATTTTACATGCAATTATTCTGAAAAAAAAAAATGATCAAACCCAAGTTAGTATTTTAATTTCTTTATAAGTGTTTTTTTTTTTTTGAAAAATTATTCGCAACATCCTATAAATAATAGGAACGCAAGGGATATATATATATATATATATATATTCTTTTCAGCAAATGAATTAAAATAAGCTTATAAACATTTCACTAAGTTAAAGAGTTCATTCTTAAATATTTTCATTTTTGTTTTAGATATTTTACATCAATTATTCTGAAACAAAAATATATGAAAAAACAAGTGGGCAAAATAGTGGGTTTTTTCAAGTGGATTTTTTGAAAAATATTTGACAATATATATAATAATAATAATATATATATATATAATATAATATAATATATAATAATATATATATATATATAATATATATACATAAAGACGGGCAATTCGGTCCAGTGGCTCAAATAGCCTAACGATGTAAAATATCCTATTTTAACTAAAATAAATGTATTTTTATTCTTAGTATAATTCACATCGTAATTAAGATCCATTAATTTTTTTGATTTCTTTTCTTTGAGCACTATAAAATCGGGTAAAATTTAGTTATTGCTAAGAATCAATACAGGTCAAAATAATTGTACTACATAATTGGTACCAAGATATAACTTAAAAAATAGTTCATAACCTTAATGCAATCATTGAAGTCATTCAGTTGTGTTAAAATATGTTTATTATTAAATTGTAACATGGGGCAATTCGTCCAGGTTTAAAAATTTGCGTGGCAATCGGTTTACCAAACTTCATTAAATTTAAATTTAATAATTTTACAAAATTGTCCAATATAAATGTTTAAGAATAATTTTTAACACTTTTACATCAAGTAGGTAAATTTTCAACTTAGTCTAATTAACTATACAAAAATTTTTTTCAGCAAGATGTTTAACTTACGCAAAAGTAACACGGCAGGAAACAAGGGATACTCTGATGATGTTGCCAGACCCTTAAGCAGTTTTCTTTCTTGCATTGGTTCTACGAAAAGTAATATGCCTAAAACGCTCGATTTGCATCGTTTTGTCAAGCATTTGCGTTCGTATTTTGTCAAAGCATGCGCAAAAATCGTAAAAAGACCACACGCCCGATCACCAAACGTAAAAGAATTTCCTAAATCTGTGAATATAAAATAAAAGAACTGGCAACCTTACACGAATTAATACATACCAGTTCGTTTTGATCAAACAGCGCAAAAATCTAAAAAAAACGCTACAAACGTATAAGAATTTCCTAACTTCTGGTAAGTTATAGAATACAAAAGAATTAAGGAAATTCCTTACGTTTGAGTGAGCATTTTTCACCATTTCGTGCTAAGTTGAACGCAAACCGAACATTTATTAGTTTATCAAACCAATTTCTTAAAATAATATTGTCAATACCATTATGTTTAAAAAGAGACTTAAAAGCTTGAGCTGCGTTCATTTTAGTCAACACAGACGTTTGCGTCATTATTGTCAAACTATCGAAACGTAGAAAAAACCTCACCGAATGTTAAAGAATTTCTATTGTATAAGTACAGAATAAAAAAAGCAACATTACAGAATTAAGAATTCCTTACCGTTGGCGAGCCTTTTTTAAAATTTTGCAGTTGACAAAAACAACGCAAACTCGAGCATTTCTTTACGTTTTCGAAACCAATTTCTTAAAATAATATGTAATTCGTGTTAAAAAAGCAAATGGACTTATCATTTTTATTAAATAAAACACTTATGAGGATTCTTAGGGTGTAAAATTAGTGCGACGATAGATTCCCCGCCCCCCAAAATCTGGTTTCGGTCCACGTACGTAATCGCTTCTAAATAATCCTATATTATATAACAATACAATTATACTAATTTAACAACATTCACATTAAAACATATAAAAAAATAAAATAAAGTCCATAAACCTTAGCATTGAGTAACCCTGATTTTGGACCGAATTGCCCCGTCTACGGTTATATATTATATATATTAATATATATTATATATATATATATATATATATAATTATATAATATATATACTATATATATATACCGTATAATTCTTATATACCATATTAATATATATATATAATATATATATAATAATATAATATATATATTAAAATATATATATATATATATATAATATAATATAAATAGCATATATATAAATATATATATAATATATATATATATAATGATATATAGATATATTATTATAATATATATTATGTTTTTTTTTTTTTTTTTACCAGTGTCCCACCACTCACGGCAGAGCCTATTCAAGAGGGGTGTACACACAGAAGTTAACAACTAATATAAATTGCGCAGATGAGCACGACGCAGCTTTTTAAGTGGGGAGATTAAATTCGCAGAAACATAAAGATGAAGAGATCCACAAACAATTGGCAGGAAAGAAGAAGCACCGCAGCACTAGCCTGGAAGTTACCTACATCAACACCAAAACTCATGCAACACCACACCCATATTCTACAGGGCACTTAAACGTATACGCGATATAAAGCTCCCTCGAGACCCTGCCGCTGCGGTACCTATTAGAAAAGAGTAACGCACCACAGTCGCCCGCAAAGATTAGAGGTCAAGGAACTGGAAAGTCGAACAGTTATAAGTCTTTTGGCCTTTGACTCAACTCTATCT
>JABUQX010000545.1:47500-55095 GCA_015478945.1 Trachelipus rathkii | reverse complement strand
GAGAGGGGGGGGAGAGAGGAGGGGGAGGGAGGGGGAGAGGGAGAGAGGAGGAGGAGGAGAGGAGGGAGGGAGAGGGAGAGGGGAGAGAGAGAGAGGAGGAGGAGAAGGAGAGAGAGAAGAGAGAGGGGGAGAGGAGAGAGAGGCAGGAGAGGAGAGTCGCCGGCAGAGAGGAGAGAGTGGAGGAGAGGGGGAGGAGACAGCAGGGGGGGAGAGGAGAGAGGAAGAGATGAGGGAGAGAGAGGAGGAGGAAGAGGAGAGAGAGATGAGAGAGAGAGAAGAGAGGGGAGGAGAGGGGAGGGAGGGGAGGGAGAGAGGGAGAGGAGGAGGAGAGAGAGAAGGGGAGAGGGAGGAGAGGGGAGAGGAGAGAGAGAGAGAGAGAGAGAGAGAGAGAGAGAGAGAGAGAGAGAGAGAGAGAGAGAGAGAGAGAGAGAGAGAGAGAGAGAGAGAGAGAGAGAGGGGGAGAGGAGAAGAAAGACGAGAGGTGCAGGTGAGGAGAATGGGGGGATGAGAAAGATGGTGAGAGAGGAGGGAGGAGAAGAGAGGAGGGAGCGGGGAGAGAGAGAGAGAGAGGAGGAGGAGAGGAGGAGGGGAGAGGGAGAGAGGCGTGGAGAGAAGAGGAGAGAAGAGGGGAGAGAGAGGGGAGAAGGGGGGGAGAGGGGGAGAGAGAAGAGAGAGGAGGGAAGGAGGAGAAGAGGAGGAGGAGAAGAGAGGAGGAGGGAGGGAGGAGAGAAGGAGAGAGGAGGGAGGGAGAGGAAAGGGGAGGAGAGAGAGGGAGTGAAGTGAGGGGGGAAGGGGGAAGAGGAGAGAGGGGAGGGAGGGGGGGAGGGGGGGGAGGGGGAGAGAAGAGAGGAGAGGAGAGGAGGAGGAGGGAGAGAGGGAGAAGGGAGGGAGGAGGGAGGAGGGGAGAGGGAGAGAGGGAATTACGTTTGAGAGAGAAGGAGGAGAGTATAGAACGAGAAGGAGAGAGGAGGCGGGAGGGGAAGGAGAGAGAGGGTCGAGGAGGAGAGAGGAGAGAGGGAGAGAAGGAGAGAGGAGAAGGAGAGGGAAAGAGAGGGAGGAAGGAGGAGAGAGAAGGGAGGGAAGGAGAGGAGAAGAAGAGAAGACGAGGAGAGAGAGGAGTATAGCGAAGATTTTATTGGAATATTTTATGAGAAGAGAGAGAGAAGGAAGAGAGAGAGAGGAGAAGAGAGAGAGAGAAGGAGAGGAGAAGAGAGAGGAGAGAGGAGGAGACGAAGAGAGAGAGTGAGAGGAGAGGAGGAGAGGAGAAAGAGAAGAGAGAGAGGGGTGGCGCGGAGGAGAGTGGGAGGAGAGAGGAGGAGAGAGGAGGAAGAGAAGAGAGAGGAGGGGGGAGAGAGGGGAGGTGAGAGAGAGGAGAGAGAGGAGAGGGGGGGAGAGAGAGGAGGGAGAAGGGGAAGAGAAGGAGAGTTGAAGAGGGAGGAGGGGAGGAGAGGAGAGGAGAGAGCAGGAGAGAGGAAAGGGAAATGAGAAAGGAGAGCGAGAGGAGAGAGGAGAGAAGCGAAGGGAGAGAGAGAGAGGAGAAGGAGGAGAGGAGAGGGAGAGGAGAGAGGGAGGAAGCGACGGAGTAGTGAGAGAGGGAGGGGGCGAGACGAGGTGTGGAAGAGAAGAGGTGGAGAGGGAGGGAGGAGAGACGAGAGATACCAGATAGTAGAGAAGGTCGGACACGAGAGAAGAGACTGAGACGAGAAGACGGAAAGTGAGAGAGGGAGAAGAGATGACTGGAGTGAAGGACAAGAATGAGGAGAGGAGAGGACAGAGGTGATGGAGAGAGAGGGGGGAAGGGAGAGAGAGAGGAGGAGTATTCGCGATTGGATGAAGAGAGGAAGAAGGGAAGGGAGAGAGACGAGAGGAAGGAGAGGAAGATGCGGAGCTGAGCATAAGAGAGAGTACAGACAGAGAGACGACGAAGGGGAACCATGAGACTCCGAGCGAGCGGAGCGACAGAGTTACCGACGAGCGGAGAAGGAAAGGAGAAAAAAGGAAGAGAAGAAAAGAAAGAGGAGAGAATGTGATCCTTCCGAGAGAGGATAGAGCTCAGAGATAGGGACCGTTGAGAGAAAAGGAGGAAAAGAAAAGATCGACCGGGACGTAGAGACGACAGGAAATGACGGATGCCGGTAAGAATACAGTAAGCAAGGGAGAGCGGCGGGAGAGAGTAGCTCACGGAGGAGAGAGAGAGGCTCGGGTTCTCGAGCCTGCTGCTTCGCGTCATAGCCCTGAAACCTGTTCATCGACGGCATGCACTTGCCGGACTCAACATCGGCCAAACTCTTGGTATTCCTTTTACCTTAGATATAACTACCAATCGGGCCACATGATTCTGATTATCCTATCTGCGCAACTTCTGAACTGTCGAGTCCAGGCTTAACTCTTCTTGTCTATATTAACTCCGTACGACCCTTAGCCTAGCCAAACGCGCTTAGTATACGTGCAGGGTCAATCAGCGGCAATCTCAATGTCATTCCCGGCGGTTCTGGGGCGAGGCTCTCATTAAACTGCTCTCAACGTATAATGATTCCATAACATGATCATCATACATCGTGCAATTTTATCGACGGATGAGATGATCATCCGAGCTAACCTAAATACGGCCATAGAACGCTAGGCGCGCTTATCTATAATAACTTTAACTAATCCAGGCACCGCTCGGTATAGGTAACCGAATAAGTGCGACCGTGATAGTGGGTCGAAGCGAGTGAGGCGGACATCGATACTACAATCTTCAACGTAGTGCTTCCACTAGAGGTGCGACTTACTTCAAAAGACAGTAATATCTCATGCGGTGAGGAGAGAAGAGCGGTAGAGGGGGATGTGAAATAGGGCTGCAACGCGACCAGAGCATGCACGAGGACAGAGAAAAGGAGAGGAAAGAAAAAGAAAAGAAAAAGAGAGATCAGCTTCTCCTCACGTATCGGACGAGCTTATGCCCGGTGCAAAAAAGGACAATCAACGCGACCATGCGTAGTCGTCTACCTTGATGGTCACTGATAAGGACTGGAGAGAGAGAGAGAAGAGAAAACATGAGAAAAAGATGATATGAGAAAACAGACCATGATAGAGGGACGGAGAGAGGAGTGAGATGAGTGAGAAAAAATGCGAGAGAAGAGAGGAGCGATGAGACGAGGAAGGAGAGAAGCCGTCGAGAGAGAGAAGAGCGAAGTGAGAAAGACGGATTGATTGCGGGAATGAGGAGCAGAGAGAGAGGCGTGGAGTAGAAAATTATTAAAGAGAGAGAGAGAGAGAAAAGAGAGCTCGATACAATGAGAGGAGACGGAGGGAGAGAGAGAGGGATTGAGAGAGAGAGGAAGAGAGGAGAACATGGTTCTTCAGTAGATGCAGAGAGGGAGAAGAGGGAGAGAGATGGAGACTGAGACGAGAGGAGTCAGTCTGCGGCGAGGGCCTGTAGAATACTTGAAGAATGTAATCGGAGGAAGATAGAGGAGAAAAGAGAAAAGGAAGGAGAAGAAGAGAATATGAGAAAGAAATGAGGAACAGAGGAGAGAGAAAATGGCAAGTGAGTCATGGCATGGTTGGCGGAGAGAGAGAGAATCAGAGAGGGTATATATGATATATATATATAGATATATATTATCATGTATATATATATATATATATGTATATATAATATATATAGTATATATATATATATATATATATATATATATTATATAATATATATATATATATATATAATATATATATATATATAATATAGTATATATTATATATATATAATATAAATATATATATAATATATATATTGAAGTATATAATATATATATTAATATAGGTAATAATATATAGTATATTATATATAATATATTTATATACTATATATATATATATATATATTAATTATATATTATATATATATATATATATATATAATATAATTATATATAATATATTATATATTATATATATATATATATATATATATATATATATAGTATATATATATGTATATGAATATATGGGTTAATCTCTCTCTCTCAGTGGCGTGTAAAGTGGGTCCGAATGTAGTTTGGAAAGTAGCTTGATGATGTTATAGCCTAAAGGCTATAGTGGCATACGAAAAACTGGACGTAGGTTGGGAAAGTAGCTTGGAAAGGGAAAGTACCTACCCCATGGAAACATGGAAAGTAGCTGTGATGACATCATATGGAAAAAGATGACGTCATACGGAAAAACCATGAAAGTGGCTTGGAAAGTAATTGGAAAGTACCTTGGAAAGTACCTGGAAACATGGAAAGTAGCTGTGTATAACTTTATAGTCTGAAGGCTGTGACATCATGCGGAAAAAAATGGAAGAAGCTTGGAAAGTACCTGGAAGCTTGGAAAGTAGCTGTGCTATGACTTCATAGTCTAAAGACTGTGACGTCATACGGAAAATTGTGAAAGTAACTTGGAAAGTAGTTGGAAAGTAGCTTGGAAAGTACCTGGAAAGCATGCGCAAAGTCAGTAGCTGGTGCTTTTACTTTCATACCTCTAAAAAAGGCTTTATTTGCGACATACGCGAAAACTATGAAAGTGGCTTGGAAAGTAGTTGGAAAGTAACTACGAAAGTACCTGGAAACATGAAAAGTAGCTATGCTACGACTTCATAGTCTAAAGGTTATGGCGGCATTCGGAAAAACTGTGAAAGTAGCTTGGAAAGTAGTTGGAGAGTAGCTTGGAAAGCACCTTGAAGCATTGAAAGTAGCTCAGGGATGACGAGGCTAAAGTTCAAAGAAAGGAAAAAGGGTGAAAATCACTCATAAAAGTATATGTGCACTCAGCTACTGATTTTGTGAGAGAAGCCTATTTTCATGAAAGTAACACTAACCCCATGTACGTGGCAATAGGTCAATGGTATTCGTTATAATGACGGAGGTGGTGTATCCCAGCGTGTGCGTGGAGGTTAACGCATGCATGGATCACGCGGATTCGGAATACCCGGTGGCGCAGCGGTACTGCATCGGGTCCCAAGCATTGGGACACCTGGGCTGGCACAAAGCAACCAACCAATCAACGTGGGAATTGAACCAACAAACGGTAAGGACACTTGAAAAGTCAAGTGTGACATCATAGAATAGAACGGTATATGAAAGAGAGGCACGAAATAGAACGGTATATGAAGGGGAGCCAAGGTATAGAATGGTATATGAAAAAGCTCAGCCGATGTACATGAAATTGGTTCAGGGATGACGTCATAGCCTAAAAAAACACAGAGAGCAGACAGTGGTATTGCTCACACACGCTGCGCGTGTGTGAGAACCACAGCGCCAGAGCTCTGTGGCAAAAGCACCTCATGAAAGAGCATGACAAGAGTAGTGAACGCGCATGATTTACAGCAATGTGTACGTATTTGCCTAAGGCACCTTCGTACACCCACGAAAGAACGTGACGTCATTGCAAAGATGAATAGAACAAAGGGGGGAAGGGGAGAACCAAGGAGAACCAAGGGAGGTAGCGGAATGAAAGTAACAAATAACGTACAAGTACTCGCTAACACGTATATACACACACATAAATTACCTTTTGAACGTACACGCATAAAGGAACCGCAGGTGGGATCCCAGGGAGATACCCCAGCATTGAAAAGTACACAGGAATGTAGCTGGCACCTGATAGGTGCTAGAAAGTATCTCAAAAAAGAGCGTGAGGGTGCTAGAAGATAGATTCTAGGATTCCTTTACTTTTGTGATTCTTACTACTCGTGAGAAGAAGGTGGTGTGGACATCCACCGGAAACAGAAAAGTAGTAGAAGAATACGACATAAATCGAAAAGTAAACCCCCTTTATGCATATTAGTGAGAAATCTTCGCAGTCAGAAAATCCATCCTTGGGCTTTACGGGACAGCTATGGACCCTCACTATGGCATCTCGTCAATGAAAGCTTCATCCCTTGGCACTGTTGGGTCACAACCATACTCCTTCACAAAACTCCGCTCTTGACTCCTGTTATGCACCTTTCTTTTCTCCTCTGCCAAACTCATATTTTTCTCATCCAGGCATTCCTTTACTGATAATCCACTTTTTTTTCAGTCTCCCAGCCGGCCTATTCCTAACACACTAACCACTATACATCCTCTAAACCAACCGTCTATCATCCATTCTTTCCACATGACCAAACTATCTCAACGTACTTTCATATATTCTCTCATTTATCCCTTTCTTCACACCACGCAACGAAATAAAAATACCGGAAAGCCACCCAGGGCCCAACCTAACGCAATCTCTCAGGTGAGCGGCGGACGTGGGTTTTAAAGAGAGGAAGATTAAATACAGTAGGAAAAACAGAAGATGGCAAGGAGTTCCACAGAACAGAAGTGGCTGGAAAGAAGGAGGCACCACAACGAACGAGTCTGAGATTTTCAATGCTCACTCAAAATGCATGCGAGAGCATGGCACCCTTTGTATTGCATGACCAAACTATCTCAACGTACTTTCATTTATTCTCTCATTTATCTCTTTCTTCACACCACACAACTCTCTAATATGTTCATTCCTCATTTTATCACTTTTTCCCACACCTAACATGCCCTTAAGATTTTCAATCTGAACACATTGTACCTTAGATCTATGACCTCTTATTCCAGACCAATAGTCTCGCTACTATACCTTAGCACAGCTAACAACATACCCTTATGTTAAACCTTATCACACTAAGACTTAATCCCTTTACATCCATCAATGATTTAATTTCACCAGCCACCTTCCTGCCATTCACAACTTTCATACTACACTCAGCATCATCCGTTCCTTTTTCATCCAGCATATATCCTAAATATTTGAGCTCAGACACTTGTTCTAGCTACTCACCATTTACCATAACTTCACATCGAGGACTGTGCCCACTCACAACCATAATTTTACTTGTATCTATGTATACTTATAAACCCCTCCTTTTACACACCATGCCAAATCTCTATACCAATTCTCTTAAACTTTCTTCAGATTCAACACACCAAATAAAATCATCCGCATATAATAGTTTGTGCACCCTTCAATCTCTTCCATTCTCAATCATTCTAACACATCTCTTGCCACCCCACCCAAAATTTCAAAACTAAACATAAATATACAAAATTAAATAACCAATTAGACATAACATATCCCTGCCTTACTCCGCTATTAATATTGAACCAATCACTTTCGACACCATTTATTTTTCTTACACATGCTTCACTATCGTCATCCATACTTTAGATTCTATTCAGAAGCTTGCCAATCAATATCATATATCACTAAACACTGCCATAGTAGAGCTCCCCTATTAATCTTTCATACGCCTGTTGCAAATCCATAAAACCTAAATACAATTTATTCTTCTTCCCCTTCATTTTCTCAATCATTTGTTTCAATGTAAAGATTTGATCCGAGCACACCCTCTACCACTCCTGAAACTTCCACGTTATTTTTTCAGCCCATCAAGTCCTTTCAGTCACTCCGACGAGTCTTTCGACAAACTTACATTTCAAGCATCTTTCCTACAGACTTTCTCAAAAAAAAACCTTTTAGTATTTTAAAATTTTCCCAATTTTTATTAAAATGTTGCATAATAAACATGATGTTTATGTTTGTTTTTAACCCCG
>JABUQX010000545.1:37500-45000 GCA_015478945.1 Trachelipus rathkii | reverse complement strand
GCTTCTCTCTCTCTCTCCTTCTCTCTATCCTCTCTCTCTCTTGCGCTCTCTGCAATCTCT
Source organism: Trachelipus rathkii (assembly GCA_015478945.1). NCBI lineage: Eukaryota > Metazoa > Arthropoda > Malacostraca > Isopoda > Trachelipodidae > Trachelipus > Trachelipus rathkii. The sequence goes on along the minus strand of JABUQX010000545.1, from coordinate 44,940 downwards.
CTCTCGTCTCTTCTCTCCTCACTCTCATCTCTCTCTCTCCTCTCTATATATATATATAATATAATCCCTATATTTTCCTATTTATATATAATATATATATATAGTATATATAATATATATATATATATATTATATATTATATATATATATATATATATAGATATATATATATATATATATTTATATATATATATATTATATTATATATATATATATATATATATATATATATATATTATATATATATATATATATATAATATAATAGTATAAAAATAAATAATAAATTAATAAATAAATAATAAATAATAAAAATAAATAAATATAAATATATATATCCTAGAGATTAATAAAATAGATAAAGTAGAGATAAAGAGAAATGATGATGATGGAGAGATATATCATTATAAGGTAGTAAATTGAGGAAGTAAAATTTTGCTATGCGTGATTTATTGATTCATGTCTTTGTTGACCAATTATTTACAGATAAAGGATATAACATTTCTGAAACATGAGAAGTTATCGGCTGACAAAAAGACGGACAACAATCACTTTATTGAGTTTATGTAAAACTCACAAAATAATAGCTAAGTATGTATTATTCAGTGATTACAGTTTATCCAAGCCTTTCGGGCGATTGCAGAAATACTTCTATTTAAGGAATAATCAAATGTATTGTTAGCACAAGTGAATAACAGTTTCAGTAGTGCGAATTTTTGCCGTTAAAATCAATGTAAAACAATTTAAAGTAAAAGATATTTCACGAATATAAAAGATAGATTTCCCCCTCCCCTCCTCCAAAAAAAAAAAAAAAATTATTGGTGTTAAAAATGTAGCAGGAATAGTATTTATTAAAAACCAATGGTTTTTTAAAGAGCATGCTAGATCTTCTTCTCAAAAGGATCAAGAGATGAATGTGATGATGAATATAGAGAGATGAGATGAATAGAGATAGTGATAAGTATAATATTGATAGACTTATAGTAATAAGTATATATATTATATATATAGATATAGAAGTGTGATATATTATATATATATATATATGTATATAATTATATATATAGTATATATTAATAGATATATATAGATATTATATATGAATAGAGAGTAGTATAATTCTGTTCTCCAAGTGTATAAAAATATATAACGTATATATATATATATATATTGTAACGGGGGGGACTCTTCCTACAGAAATAAGCACGAGTTCGGAATATGTGTTCCCTCGTGCCACTAAACTTATTTAGGAATATGGTATGTCATGATTTGCATGTGTCTGAATGTGAATAGCATTTGCGGTGTTGTGTTTTGTGCAAGTGTATATTTGGGACACTTGTACCACGGACGAAGAAGAAAGAGAGGAATTGAAGTAGATATATTTTAATTGAAAAGTTAAAGCACAGTAAACACATATGTCACTATAAGCTAATTCACCGTAACTTAAGAAGATCCAACTAAGGAGTATCAAAAAGGTAAGAATAATTAAAATGTCTAAATCTGCAAAAATAGCAACATTGTAATAACATTTTAGGAGTTTAATTATTCAATTTAAACAGGACACGTCACTTTTTTAGTTTCTTTAGTTTACGGAACACTGGCAATGTCTTTTAAATTATTACTCACTATGAACAACTTATTCCAGTATTCTTAGTAGTCACACCAGGACATCAAGGAGCAGGCAACGATTTCCACAATGAGTATTCTCGACACAATTGCTAAGCGAGGAAAAAAGTTCAACTCGTTATAAAAATAAATATTACGAAAAAGTCTAAATCTTTAATAATTAGTTGTTCTTACTATTGTAAGAAAAGTATGTTTCGAACACAAGTAAATTCTCACAAATTTAAGTATTTCTAATTTTAAATGTCTAACACAAAAGGTTTCATCATAAAGTTGTCAATCCAGGAAGCAACATAATAAAAGGACATCTTAACTGTGAGGCATCATCTTTGTTAATCAGTTTGGACAAAAATAAACACATATACTCACAAGTCTGTTTCAACTTTCCATTATATGCATAGTTTACCAAATCAGCGTGTTTTCTCTTTGAGACTTCAGTTTCCATGGCAATATTTCACAACTAGTTTTCCTTCATAAACACAAGTAGGTAGCTTCGCTGAAGCTCGTAAGTTGGATCATGACGTGATCCTGAATGTCCCTTCAATTCCTTTTTACAAATTCCCGAGAGGCAACGAACACATCCCATGATTCGATGATAGAAGTTTTTGCCATATTTAGTTCGCCTTAGTGACTAGCTGCTTTCATAATTTGCCTTGTGTCGTACTCTCAGGCCATTCTCCTAAATAAATGAAGACAATTAAATTGTATATTAAACTGCCGATCAGGATCATAAAATTATTGAAAAGTGATAAAAATAAACTTTCTTACCATATTCCTTTGGGGTTTGTTTTCCTCTTCTTTAAACCTTTTCAGACTAGCACGAGCCATCATTGCGTAACCTCCTTATCGCACTATTTGAGATCTTTCGAGCATCTAGTGTAGCTTTCAACTCGATTTCTTGTTATTAAACTGTTACTAATACAAATGATAGATTAGGTGGTTGTTCACACACTTATACTTCTACGCCCCCTTAAGTTGGAGATACAAACTTAGAAAAAAGAAAAATTAATAATATTTTGCCACAAAACTCACATTATGTTTGTTACTCACTTATTCCGTTCTTCATCTTTCCTATTGCACAAACGATTATATATATATGTATAACACTTTCTCTAATAGATAAAAATTCCCATGTAATAACTGTGACATATAATCTTTCTTCTGTATTTCTATCCCTTTCATTTTGTAATTTGTCCCATCACTACTATAATCTCTTTACATTATTAATATCTCGTACGCAGACGCCATATCTACGTTTCCACCATACATTTAGTAACATCACCTAATCCTCTTATCTCAGTTAGTTCCACGTTATCATTCTAAAATCTATCTTCTCATTCATGGGACTACAGTGCAAGTGAGTTCGTGAACTACGACATAAACCGTAGCTCCACCATAATGTAACGGGTGAGGTGAATCCATTATCTACAAATTAATACATCGAGTTCTCAATACCTCCGGCAACTATTAAACTGTAATGGTTAAAACTAATAACATAACTATAAATATATTCTATAAAAAATTCGTTTACTTTTCAATATTGCGGGTACACCACTATATTAATCCAACTGAGACATAAGAAAAGAAAGGAGAGAGTAAAATGAAGATAGTAATAATATTTAATTAGAGAGATTAAAAGAAAATGAAGATCTATTTCACTAAACAATTTAATTCCCTAACTAAAGATCCCGTAGAGCTAAGATCAAAATAATAATAAAAAAAATGTTAAATCTATACAAAATGTGAGGATATCTGGCAAACATTTTAGGAGTTTAATTATATCATTTGAAACAGGGACACGTCTCTTTAGTTTCTTTATGTTTTACAACACTGCAAATGTTCTTTAAATTATTCTCACCTTGATGAACAACTTTATTCAGCTATTCTTAGGGTGAGTCACACCATGACATTCAAGAGCAAGGCAACGATATTCCACAATGAGTATTGCTCGACACAATTGCTAAGCGGATGGAAAAAAGTTCAACTCGTTATGAAAAATAAGAATATTACGAAAAAGTCTAAATCTTTAATAAATAATTAGTTGTTCTTACTATTGTAAGAAAAGTCTATGTTTCGAACACAGGTAAATTCTCACAAATTTAAGTATTTCTAATTTTAAATGTCTAACACAAAGGGTTTCATCATAAAGTTGTCAATCCAGGAAGCAACATAATAAAAGGACATCTTAACTGTGAGGCATCATCTTTGTTAATCAGTTTGGACAAAAATAAACACATATACTCACAAGTCTGTTTCAACTTTCCATTATATGCATAGTTCACCAAATCTGCGTGTTTTCTCTTTGAGACTTCAGTTTCCATGGCAATATTTCACAACTAGTTTTCCTTCATAAACACAAGTAGGTAGCTTCGCTGAAGCTTCGTAAGTTGGATGCACGTGATCTGATAAGTCCTGTCAATTACCTTTTTCTATCACACTTCCCCGAGAGGCCAGAAGAGACGACGAAAGAGCAGACGATACCCGATGATGCAGTAGAAGTTTGTGTACCTAATATAGTTCGACTTAGGTGAACTGAGCTGCTTTCATCTCGTTGTAGATTTGAGCTGTCGAGTCGCGATATGAGAGAGACAAATGATACCGACCGTGAAATGAAAGAGATATAAGAGCAATAATTATTTATAAAACTTGCGTATAAAGAATATCATAACAAATATTAAAAAGCCCAATACAGAAGAAGTGTTCATTACCATATTCCTTTGGGTTGTGTTCTCTTACTTCACTTTTTTCAGACTAGCGACGGACCTCATGCTACCGTGCTTATCTTATTGAGATCTTCCGAAGCAGATAGTAAGAGATTGTGTGACCAGACGTACGGAGATATGATGTGATTAAACGTATAGTCTATAAATGATTAGGTGGTTTTCCCTTATACTTCTCCCCCCCTTATGCACAAAAAGAGACATATAAAAAGAAAATAAAATATGCAAAACTTCGCATTGTTACGCACCTTATCTGTTGCTCATGCTTTTCGCTAATGCCAACGATGTAGTAAACGACATTTCTTATGCAAATCCCATGATGACGAGTAGCATATCTTTCTTCATGTAGTTTCTCCTGCATATTATGCATGATATAGTCCCTACTAAAATCGAGAATGTTAGACTCTCATTTCTCTCATTCCGATACGCAAGTGCAAGCGACCGAGATGTCTGTAACTTGATGCACACCCCACAGATAGTAAACGAGTGGATCGATGAGACCTCTTCTTTAGTTCCAAGTTTCCATTACAGATAGAGAAGTATGTATACGTCTTCAGTTGGCACAGGCAAGGGTTCGCGAGAACACGATGACCGCGAAAAGAGACGGGCAACACGAGATAGTGAGGTAGAAACTCGTGAGGTCCAAGTCTCTTTATCCTTCATGAGTTATAACGTGACTCCGTCACGTTCGATATGTGATCCTCTCTCGTTATTGCTCTTAGTATATTTTGTTTATTGATAAATACATTAATTACTGCATATAAACATCATATATAATATCATTCACACTCAATAGAATTTCTGCTTATGTACTTTTACAACGAGTAATCTATGCGATCTTCACAAAGTTTCGCAAACTAATTTGTAAAGACAAGTAATTTATTGTAGAAGATAAAAATCACATTTATGTTTATATTAATTTATTTAAGTTAGAAAGAACTATATCACCACAATAGTATTGTCAATGCAATTATATATCTAAATATACTATATTAGGTAGTAAATTATTACATCTGGTGTCTTACTAGTGATACATTAAACGTCACTCCGATCAGCCGACTAATCGTGATGCAGTGAACAATGGTTCGCTTCCCGTTTCGTTTCAAATTACAGGACACGTCACTTTAGTTTCTTTAGTTTTACGAACACTGGCAATGTCTTTAAATTATTCTCACTTATGAACAACTTATTCCAGTATTCTTAGTAGTCACACCATGACATCAAGGAGCAGGCAACGATTTCCACAATGAGTATTCTCGACACAATTGCTAAGCGAGGTAAATAAGTACAACTCTCCACTAGTATTATAAAATAAATATATACTGAATATAAAATAGCTGTAAAATCATTTAATAATTAGTTGTTCCTTACTATATTGATATATAAGTATAAGATCTTAATGTATTCACTTAGAATGCGATAACAATGGTCTGACAGCCAGATTTTTAGATATTAATAATATAAGTGTTGTCTCAGAGTAGTTTTTCTCCTAAACTAACAAAGCGTTATAGTTGAGAGCAATATAATAAATAAATTGAATTGAGTGAGCAACCACATAATAAATAACGAAAAAATTGTATTGAGAAACAATAAATAATGAATAAATTGGGTATAGTGGAAGCTACAACAATAATAAATAATGAAAAATAGTCCTACCCTGTTCAGACCTCACAGTCTGTCTCTCGGCTTTCTCATTGATAGGCGATAGAGAGCTCCTCACTATCTCGCAATCGTTGCGGTATGTTACTCTCTTGTGGCTTTTGAGCACTCTCAGAGTGTTTATAAGAGAGACACCCACTCAATATCAATAATAGTATCTCCTACTGAAAAAAACAATTACTCATAAAAAATTTAGACTCTCTCTCTATGACTTTAGAGTAGCTCGAATAAAAGTGTAACTTATCATATCCGTGATCTGATAAGTCCCTTCAATTCCTTTTTAAAATTCCCGAGAGGCAGACGAACACATCCCATGATCGTAGTTTTTCCTTATTTAGTTCGCTTAGTACTAGCTGCTTTCATCTTTACTTAGTGTCGTCCTCAGACAATTCCCCTAAAATAAAATAAGCAATAATTTTATAAACTGCGATAAAGAATCATAAAATATTAAAATGCCTAATACAAAGAACTTTCTTACCATATTCCTTTGGGGTTTGTTTTCTCTTCTTTCAACCTTTTCAGACTAGCACGGCCTCATGCTACCTCTTTCTATTTGAGATCTTCCGAGCAATCTAGTTCTTTCCAACTCGATTTCTTTGTTTTAACTTTCTATAAATGATTAGGTGGTTTTCCCTTATACTTCTCCCCCCCTTAAGTTTGGCACAAACTTAAAAAAGAAAATAAAATATGCAAAACTCACATTTTGTTACCTTATTCGTTCTTCATCTTTCCTATGCAACGATTGTAAACACTTTCTATGCAAATCCCATGATGACTGCATATCTTTCTTCTGTATTTCTTCCCTCTTTTGATTATGTCCCCTACTAAATCCTTACATTTTTAATTCCGTCGCAGGACGCCATTCTACTTTCCCCACATAGTACATCCTAACCTCTTCTTTAGTTCCAACGTTTCCATTCAAAAATCTTCTTCTCTTCATTGGCACAGGCAAGGGTTCGAACACGACAAACGGGCCACCAAATGTAACGGGGGGGAACTCTTCCTACAAATAAACACGAGTCGATCCCGCAACTATAAACCTGTAATGGTAAACATAATAACATAACATAAATATTCAAAAATTCGTTTACTTTTTCAATTATTTTTGCGGACACTGTACCAACGGACAAGAAGAAAGAGAGTAAATTATATATATTTAATTAAAGTTAAAGCACATAAACAATATTCCCTATAATCTAATTCCCTAACTAAGATCCCTAACTAAGATCAAAAGTAATAATAAAAATGTTAAATCTATACAAAATGTGAGGATATCTGGCAAACATTTTAGGAGTTTAATTATTCAATTTAAACAGGACACGTCACTTTAGTTTCTTTAGTTTTACGAACACTGGCAATGTCTTTAAATTATTCTCACTTATGAACAACTTATTCCAGTATTCTTAGTAGTCACACCATGACATCAAGGAGCAGGCAAC
>JABUQX010000545.1:17500-30000 GCA_015478945.1 Trachelipus rathkii | reverse complement strand
GATTTGAAATTATTATCATTATCCTTTTGAACATTCTTTCTTATAGGTCAGTAAAACATTTTATTTTTTTTATGTAATGAGAAACGCTTAATGACAATTTTGACTTTAAATATTCAAAAGAAAATGAACATTTTCTAAATTCAACACTGATGTTCTTTTGTTTGTTACTACTACTACTACTCTAACACTACTACTACTACTACTACTACTACTACTACTACTACTACTAATAATAATAATAATAATAATAATAATAATAATAATAATAATAATAATAATAATAATAATAATAATAATAATAATAATAATAATAATAATAATAATAATAATAATAATGATAATAATAATAATAAATAATAATGATAATAATAGTTATTATAGTATATTAAAAATAATTGAATAATAGAATAATTTTGAATAATAATGTTATATCATTATAATAATGATATATCGTACAATGATAATAATAATAATAATAATAATAATAATAATAATAATAATAATAATAATAATAATAATAATAATAATAATAATAATAATAATAATAATAATAATAATGGAGATCAATTTACGTCTTTTCTCTCTCTTGAGGAGAACTGCCCCGATATTGACAAGACATCCGAGCGCCTCTATTTCCCAAAAGGACAGAAAGGAATTAACTACGTCTATATTATTATTATTATTATTATTATTATTATTATTATTATTATTATTATTATTATTATTATTATATATTTTATTTTTAAACCTTTATTTTCATGGATCCATCTCCTCTACTTTTATGCTGTGATTGCAATAGAAATAAACAACAATGAGAAAAAATATATGCAATAATTAATTTTGAGCTTCATAACTAAATTAACAATTTACGATAAAATTTAAGCTATTATTATTTATATCTATATACTATATATTTTTTCATACGGTGATTAAACAATAACGCAAAAAAAAAAAATATTGCCGAGCTCTGCTCACCCATATGCAAGCCTGAACGCCGCCCGCGTTATGATGGAGAGTAGCGACGTTGCTTTTTATTATTATTATTATTATTATTATTATTATTATTATTATTATTATTATTATTATTATTATTATTATTATTATTATTATTATTATTATTATTATTATTATATTATTATTATTATTATTATTATTATTATTATTATTATTATTTGTAAAAGAGAATTAAAACCGACAAACCGATTCACGAACTGTAGTAATACATTTTTGAACTAGTTTTAGTTTTGTTTTTTTTCATTTAATTCGTTTAAATAAATTTTTTACGTTAATGTAAAAATCGATCACTTTAGAACTTTAAATATTCACACACAAACAGACCCATATATATATATATATATATTATATATATATATATATATATATATATATATATATATATATTATATATATATATATATATATATATATTATAAACATATAGATATATATATATATATATATATATATATATATATATACCCTAATTTTGCTCCTGAAGATGGGAAATGAGTTTCCTCGAAAACTCCAAACTAGTAAAGAAAATAGACTTCCAGAATTTTAACACACTAATTTTTATTACATTATTATTTACTACAGGTGGACCGGATATTCGCATCCGCATCATCCGCGTCATTCACAACATCCGCATCTATGAATACTGACAAATTTAATGCGAATAGCTGATATCAGGAATCTCCTGTAACTAAGGAATGAAAATTCCAAATTCCAAATACACACCTTGCCAGTTATGAAATTAAATATAAAGCAATAATAAAAAATAAAATTGAAATTAACAAAATATGCCGTAAAAAAATAATTAAGTAATAAAATTAAAATTATTATGCAGCCTATATAAAGTATAAAGAAAAAAATATAGATGAAAAATAAACAATAAACAATAAAAAAAAAAGTAAATAATTGAAATAAAATTGAAAAGCTAAGTTATAAAATAAATAAAGTTATTTTTAATCATGGTTCTTCAAATATTTTATATAAATAAAGATGATGAACTTATAACCTTTTCATATTGGAGGCCATTGTCGGGAAAAGGTTGGAAGAGGAGCATAAGAGATGGATTCATTTCCCGCACCCTGGTACATGAAACCAATGCGTAATTTATTCAATATATTCTTGGTGCCTCTATTTCGTTTTTTTTATTTTTATTTTTTTTCATTTTCATTTATCACAATTACTCACGGACATAGTCCTAACTGTGGAGAGAGTGGAAGATAATAATAAAAATGACAAAAATGTAAACCCTTTTTAACCCATGCACCTAACAGACTTTACAGGTGTGCACAAAGGCAAGCTTTAAATTGCGGGAGTAAATTCGGCAGGAAGTACAGAAGATGGAAGGGAATTCCGTAAGACAGAGATGATTCGAAAGAAGAAAGCACTGAAGTTAACAAGCCTGTAGTTAATAATGTCTACAAAAAAATTATGAACAGACACTGCACCCTATGTTTAACGAGAGCTCCACAAGGGTGGTGTCATACAAGTAGTTAGTTCCCTCCTGCACATGACGTAGTAGTATCTATAGAAAAACAACAAAGCACCATTCATAAAGGGTATAGTCAGTAGTTAGGTATATCAGTTGGTCCGTCACTTATGTCGTGAGAGTTCTCGCCTCCAACAGAAATGGCCATGATAAATAAGCCAACAGTATTTTTAAACAAACGACGGAGAGATTCCTCAAAACCAAACGAAATCTGCTACGGTTAAACCCGCAGATGAAATGGTTTTAAATAACTGAGGGAAAAGTCGTTAAGATTTCCTCGTTGGTATAAATAACGACGGAAGAAAAGTCGTTAAGATTTCCCTCGTCATTAAAAAGGAAAGTCGTCTGTCCCGAAAATATTAAAGAACCGCCGTAAACCAGGAAACTCGCGGTTTACTCGAACTTAAAGTTAATAGCCATATCGATTTAAAGGAAAAGCTTAACGATCCAACGGTTGAAAGAAACTTTGGGAAACGGTTCAGAAGGCGTTTTTTCCCATAAAAACGACGGATGTAATTGATTTTTAGAAGGAAGAAAGGGCTTTTACGGGAAAGATAAAAAGGGAAGTTAATTGGTCAAGTGGAAGTTAAGACGTGCCCTCAAGAAGGGCATCGACCAACGAAAAGACGTTAGGGTACGCCGAAGGTGGAGTCTTAACTTCTGGAAGAAAAGATATTTTGCTTGAAAGAGTAGTTCCAAGTTATTAGAGTTTAAAGGAGGATGTCGAGAACTTTCCTCTTGGTGCTTGTATTTGAGACGATATTTTCAATTTGTGCGATTTCTAATTTTGAAAATTAAGGAAATATTTTTGGTAGTGGTGATACAACTTACAGCCACGTGTGACATTACGCAAATTCAATCTCTAGTGTCTCCTTTTTCTATCCAATGGTTAATTATGTAGTTGTTAAAATGATGTCATATATTTTCCCTTTGATCGTGTTTTAGAACGGTTATATTTGCCTGATTATTACGTGATTACCATCAGTTTCTTTAATCACACAGACATGGTGATAACTTGTGCGTGTTTCTTATAATTAATCAAGTGTGTATATATATAATTAGACTACCGCTACCCCCTCTTATCATGCTTGTTATTTTCGCTACAATGAATTGCGTCTAAAGACAGTTCTCTCGCGCGTGAATCATATCTGTTCGCTGATACGCAGATTCAATAATTCCTTTTTAACTCATGTAGATGTCGTGGTAGGAAGGAACCTTGTGTTAATTTTCTCTTTGTGCTCTCCATGTAAATATTTGACTATTGAGCATGCTTGAATATTAAAATGCATTCAATGTAAAAGTGATGAGAAATGCCCGACCGTTTTATTTTTCATGCATGCTACATTGTTAATTTGCGTTCCCTCTGGCGTTTTGGAATGATGACAAGGGAATGGTAAGTTGAGGTAGGCTCGTCGGCACGACCAAATGCGTCGACAATGCACCTCATAATGTAAGTTCTTCAGGTTGGGATGATTGGGGTAGAAGAGTTCCGGTGGTAAGTACAGTTATTATTGTTTTATACTATCCGAAAAACCGTAGACTGATGACTCTGGCATCGCCGTGGAGAAACCGCACCTCAGTTGCGTTGCCGATGTTTTGTATAATACTGCATACATCGCTCTATAGTGCATATATACAGCTCTCGCACGCGCGCTCTTGCGTATGTTATGTTTATGTGTGGGTGTAGTCGAGGCGTATGAGAGAGACGAAACCAGCCTCTGTAACATTTGCAACAAGGGAGTTACGTCTATCTTCACCTTTTAAATTAGAATCCATAACATTCTCTTTACTATGAGAATCATTAGAAGCTATATTAGCAACTAATCCCGTTTGTTATTGTGATACATCTACTCGACTAATAGTTTATTTCCCCTGTATTTCACCACCTGTGTTTTCAATCTATTGCATGTCCCTCACACTTTTGCCTACCTATAAAAGGACTCCGTACACTTAGCGGGTTTGCAGTGTTCTCCGTATGTGTCGCTGTGAGGCAGCGGTGGAACCTCTATCCCTTCGGGGATATCTTTGATTACTTCTCTTTATGGTAGAATACAATGCGGTTTGAATGTCTTATAAAATAGCTATACATTGGCCAAATACTTCGTCACCATTCACCGATTAAAACGAGAGGGTTTACACGGGAGGAATGGGGCAGGGATTTGGAAGTAATATATCCGTGGAATTAAACGAGCTGTGCGAAATAAAAACAGAGACCAATTCGCGGACATAACTTATAATAAGTTTTCCTTAGGCCTAACTCGTGTTTATTAATACTCCTCTTTATTACTCGTTTTTATTGCTCATCTTTATTTTTACTTAATATTTTTTATTTAGTATTTTTGTTTTGTATTTTCGTTTGTATGACGTATAGGAGTTTAGGATACATAGCCTTAGTAATTTATTGTTGTTTTGCACATGTAAGGAACGTACATGTGCACTTATTTTACGTCTCTCTCTCTCTCTCTCTCTCTCTCTCTCTCTCTCTCTCTCTCTCTCTCTCTCTCTCTCTCTCTCTCTCTCTCTCTCTCTCTTTATTTTAATGTATTTATTTTATTTAACTTAGTTTACAGGCAAAGCAAATAGTATTTACGTTTTCTTCCAAGATAAATTTTTAACTATAACAAAATAAGTCATAAGACAGAAATTTGAGGTACCAGAATACGAGCCACGGTATTGAGTTTTAAAGACAAAAGTGTAAACCCTTGTGCTAGCAAGCAGCATAGAAGAGAGGCCCTTTGTTATAATAATAATAATAATAATAATAATAATAATAATAATAATAATAATAATAATAATAATAATAATAATAATAATAATAATAATAATAATAATAATAATAATAATAATAATAATAATAATAATAATAATAATTATAATAATAATAATAATAATAATAATAATAATAATAATAATAATAATAATAATAATAATAATAATAATAATAATAATAATTTCTGCCACGTTATCAGTAATGGTAATTTTTCTTAGCTCGATTTGAACCTTTTTCCCTTATGCGTAAAGAACATGCAGATACATTGATCTATTGATCTATTGATCTATTGATTCAAGTCATATTTTGTATAAAACTTTTTATTTTATTTGTTTAAAAATATATTTTTTACTAAAATTGTTATGTTTTACATACCCTAAAGCGGGAAATCAGTAAATCAGTAAATCAAACTGCCCTCCCCACAACCCTTCCACCCATCCGTGATCAATTGATCTATTGATCTATTGATTCAAGTCTCTTTTTCTTTAGTATAAATAAGTTCTTTGGATAAAAAGCGGGAAAAGAAAACAAGTTTTTATTTTAAAGCATGTATTATATAAGTGCAGACTACATAATCGTTTACATATAAATTTTTAGCATCAAATATATTTACAAGTTTATTAAAAGAAACATTATTTAAAAAACATATGATAAAATAAATACAGTATACACGTCATAAATTAGAACTGAAAAGTTGTACAGGAATACATAAGGTTTTAACACATTGAACATTATTATTTTTTAAAAAAGATGTTACATAATGTTTACTAAACATAAAATCTAAATGCAGAGAGTTAAGGAAATATACAACATTATTTTTATTCTTATACACAATTATCCAGTGTCTGTTGCTCGAAACATCCCGAGGAGAGGTGTTGAAGATAAGTCCAGAGTCGGTTTCCAATTTCATTGAGCCGAGTTCATTACAGGCGAATACACCTAAAAATCTTCTTTCGTTTCGAAAGACATTTAATATTTCTTCTTCATTTATCTTCAATAATTTAAGATTATATTTCGTACTCTGTCAATCTCGATGATTTGAGGATGTTCCAAATACACCAGAACTGAGATTGATGATGTCAAACTTTGTCCAAATTTGAGACTCAGCCCTAATGTTCCTTTTCTTAGGATATTGAGATGATAAGCATTACAAGCTGAAAGATCAGCTGTGAGATCGTACGCATATAAATTACTGTTTTCAGCATAAGTCTTGAGATCAACACCTGTACCGTTATCGCTGCAAGAACAGTATTGGCAATTAAATTTCTAAAAAGGTCGCTACAGGAGACACATTAAGAATGCGAGCCTTCGTATATTATCTCATAATCACGACCGTATGGTAACTGATCCCTTTAAGTCCGAAATGGGTAAATTGTTAAAGGCCAGACTTTCATAGTCTCCAGAATTAAGCTCGTTGTCTACAATCCCTATTATACTTTTCTGAGGTAAAGCTCCATGACATGTTAGGTATATTAATACTCGATAATCCTTTGGGTAAAGTTAAAAATTTTAGTCCCAATTCTCTTGATTTGATATTTTGCTGTATCGGTTCAAAAGAGATTTCTCGATTTCCATATGTTTACTGGGAGATAATTTCATTTACGTACCATTAAAGATAAGCATCCAATTAATTGATTGAAATAGGTTTTTGAGCGCAGTTGTGGCTATGCGCAATTGCTTTGAACATTAAGAGCAAACTGGAGTCTGATAGATCTAGTTAACCTGTATTCGGGGTCCACTGATTAGTAGAATAAGTCTTTCCCCCTGTGAGATATATCACCGTTTACACGTCCGTAATATTCGTACGTGTTATTATTAGATTTAGCTGCGTTGTCCCTATGTTTCTCTACATCTTTTAAATTGTAATATCCACATGACTGAAGGTGAGACTCCTTCGCATCTTGAGAATAATTTAGTAAAGTTCCAATATAACTTCGATAAGGGTAACTTGCAGCTGATGCTCCTAGAAATGTTTCATTTAAAAACACTTCAAGTTGATTAAAATACGTATACAGGAAATTTGTCTCGGTGTACACTACGTGATCGGTTCCTGTGAGATCTGAACATCTTTCGTTACTAACTTAGTCGTCAGATATAAAAACACATTCGAAGGCGTCAATAATATTGGTCAAGAAGTGCCGGGGATATTGAATTCGAGAGTTACATCAGTATTGTGATTGCGTGAACTGGGTTAATACTAATAAAATTGGATTCGCTTACACTGATCTGTGTAGGATTCACAGAAAAGAGATCCAATTTGCTGGGCTAGAGGGAAGGAGGAAATGCATCTTGCTGCTACAATCGCTTGACGTATAATGAGGTGAGATATGTTTAAATATTTGCTTTATATACGAAATAGATGCAGGTTATTATTATTTACTTAAAAGTTATCACTTATCACTGTTATTAGAGAGCTAACACGTCAATTCATTTTTTCTTTAATGGTCCTTTCATATTCCTCTTTACAGGTTTTTTACGGCGATCTACACCTTGCTCGTCATCTTGCCCCGTATTTTCTTTAAACATCATCTAACATTTATACTGAAGTATCGCTAGTCGGACGTTTTACAGCGTACGAGGGTCGACACACCATAATATCCTGGATAGTGTCTATACCCGTCCTCGCTGCTTTTTTAGCGATGTATTTACCTCCTGATTTAAACAAAGGGATAGCAAGTTGAAATAATGAAGCAAAAAATCCACCTAAACCATACCCCCTCTGCATTCTTGAACCCCTGAAGACTCTTTCTCTTTCCCTTGTTATTATTATTATTATTATTATTATTATTATTATTATTATTATTTATTATTTTATATTATTATTATTATTATTATTATTATTATTATTAATTATTATATTATTATTTATTATTATTATTATTTAACGCATATTTCTTATGTGAACTTTACACACTGCTGTCCCAACTGTGAATGGGTATGGGTTACCTTCAACGTCTCTTATAAAAATACGAATGGAGCTCAGCTGGGTCTTACTCAGCGGCAAATAGTGAACATTAGGAAATGTTATAACTCTGCTGTCTTTAGGAAAATGAACTACTCTTTACTCTTAACAAGAAGGTTTTAGTATTCCCGACATACTGATGGTCTATAAATATCTGTATTAAACACTAGGCCATACAGGTCTGTGAACCAACTTCATTTAGGATCAATACGAAATGTTATGAATAGGAAAAATTGGTTTTTGAAGATGCTATATGATCGTCAATAGTAGGTAAGTAATGAAATTGAAGACGTATAAAAATTCCTCTTTTAAAAAAATATCACCTCCTCTTCTGAGGGGTTATCTGTAAGACGAACACACTTACGCCACCATGCATAGGGTTGAAACTGGGAATGTGTTTAAATCGTGTAAATTTACAGTACGCAGATCTTAAAGATACCAGTTCCTTACCTCCCCCTTTGGTTTATTAGTACGAAATATCAGGTCTTGACATATTCGACTTCTATGAATTTGTTATTAAAGTATCTAAGTACCTCCAAGAGAGACTTGTAACATTTTAATGAAATTACGTTTTCAATTTATTATTCAAAAATTCTTCCCAGTCTTTATATGTAAACTGGATTTGTTACGCAATTTCAAAGTGCTTTTTTACAAAATCAATACTTTTATATAAATCATGAATGCAACCCTGGAACTGGGCCCAGTCTCTATACTGCATCAAGAATTATTTCACCTAATCCTGCTTCAAACATTTCTTGGTCGAGAGTTATAGGGTTCAATATTTCTGCATTAAAGTCAGATATTTTATTTTCAGGATGTAGATCCAAATTATCTTCGGTTGTCATGATTATTGTTTCTCAATTTCACATGCACCTATTTACGAGTTAGATTTTTTATATACTACTGGAGCTTCTTTCGTATATGTACTTTACCCACTGCTGTTCCCATGTGTGAATGGGAAAGGGTTCCCTTCGACATCTCTTATATACACCTTAATTTATCTAAATTGAGGATTATTCAAAGGTATATAGTGCACACTAGGAAAACTTAAAACTCTGCCATCTTTAGGAAAATGTATCACACTCTGAGCCTTAGTGTTTCCAATATACTGGGGTTCTACAAAATATCAGTGTAAACATACGCAACTCCAGGGTCATGTAACATCTTTTAAATGGTTGCCAAACAAATGCAATGAATATCGGTGTCAATTTTTGCGATATACTCTTCCATCGTAGGAATATTTAACGCTTATTAATTCATTTTAGAGATGAGGGGATATAGTTAATTCTCAATATTGTGTCATCACTTAAGTAATTACATTTACGAAACCGATCTGAAGTATGGAAAATAAATAAACTTCTATCTTTCACGTTTACTTGCGCTTGGGACTTTAAAGTGATTAACACGTTGTCTTCGTTAACGGCTTTATTAACTTGAAATACTAAATCTTTACATATCCGGCTTGATCCAAATTGTTTGTTTAAGTCTATGAACACATCGGTGAGAGATTTATAGAAGCCGTGGTTTATTAAATATCTTTCATAGAAATAATCTTTGTCTGCATGCTTGACGATCATCATATCTGTTTTAATTTTTAATACGTTTTTAACATTTTCTACACTTCTAAATATTACAAACGTTGTATGTGAATCAGGCATATTCTCGATATGCGCATCCAATACCATTTCGCATAACCCTACTTCATACGTTTCTCTTTCGAGCTTTATGGGGTTCAGTAACTCTGTAGTAAAGTCTGATATTTTATTTTCAGGATGTAGATCCATAGATGCAGACGAAGGCAACGTTAAATAGAAATGATCTTCACTCTCCATGTTCATAATGTAAACTGATCAATGTTTCTTAATTTCACTAGCATTTATATAACTATTAAACTTCATAGGGTAACCCACCCATTTGACAAGATACTGTTTATTTTTACCTTTACTTTAAGATTTTAATATTTTTTCTATTTTATATTCGTGACTCTTAGGATCAAACTGTATTTTTGAATTTCTTTGCTTATTAGAACCGCTTTTATTTTCTTCACCATTCTAAATCCTCAAGATAGTAATAATTTTAACCTGTCTCTCTTGAATTCTCTGATGGTTATCTACTTTAAAAAACTTCTCTCTCAACCATCCAGCTTCATACCCTTTTTCTGAAATTTTAATCAGTCCCTAGACACCCTCACGTAATCTCCTACTTTAAAGACCAACAAATATCTTTTATTTTGCTTCACTGAGCTACTAGGTTTAGAGGGTTTCGTCTTCACCATCTCTACAAGGGTATTCTTAAGTGTCCTATGATAAGACCTATTATAGGAGTAAGGGCCAGGTCTTGTAGTTATAATCGAAATATTTAATTATTCATTTTCGCTGAAAAATACCTATGCATTCTTTCTTTTATATTTCTTTGTATTCTTCCAACTATTGCAGCTTTATTAACTGAGAACGCATTGTAGTACCCTATATCATACTCTGTAACTATTTCTTGAAACTCTTTACCTAAAAATTCTGTATCTTTATCTTTCCACATCATTTAGATATCTGCCCGTCTTCATTTTTATAATTCCTTACTGCTGCGCAACAGTCTTTGACTTTTTTTCTTTCTAAAACCTTTAACCATAAGTATCGGGAATATACATCTATCACAAAAAGAATGTACTGATACCCCTCATTGTAAGATTTATATTTTATCATATCTGTCAAGTCTAACTGCCAGACATTATCTAAATGGGTGGGGGGGGGGCTATGGTTTTCCGTGTCGGAAATTTTTTTCGTATAGGTTTATGCAGGGTAAAAGCATCCTCACCTTCTAAATATTTTTTCAATTCTTTTTTATTAATATGAGGAAACTTTGATTCGAACCTTGAAAAGCCACCGAAACTGTATGGTTGTTTTATATCAAAGTAATATTTATCGACCGCCTCCTTAGCCCCCATGACTCTCAATGACAATAACAATAAAAAACATATTCATTTATACTGAAAGGGGATATAAAAACCGAATTTCTACATGAAATATTTTATTTTTAATTACAAAATAATATTAAAACCTTATGCCTATATGAACTATTTTTAAATTACAAACAGAGCAACCTAAAAAGCATAGCAAATGTATACAGAGAGATAACATAGTTTATATGAATTATTTTTAAATTACAAACAATACAACCTTATAAAAAAGTACAATAAATAATTAGGAACTAATCCATTTTGGTCCAAATGATGTTTTTTTCCTTATTCTACCTGAATGTGATGTGTTTCTACTTATCATCTTTAATCTGTCCGATGCAAAAGAAGCCCGGAGGGGACTTCGCATCTGGCCTAAGATCATGCTGGGAATATTATCCAAATCCGACAATCTTTGTTTATTCTGGATTAAAGTTCTCGGAAAATTAATAGTCTGAAGTTCATGTTTGATTCTGTTCCAACCTGTTACAGGATCCTTCTTTCAATCACGCGAGAGATCGGAAAACAGATCAACAATATTCGAACCATCGATTGTTGCTCCTTCAATAATGATTTGACCGATATCGTTCCATGAAATCTGGTATTTTAAAATATTATATATAGCTATACCAGTTTTTTTTTACCTCTCATTGGTAAGCTTTCTTCCAGTACGTTTAAAAATATCTTCTCTTTTCACTTCAATCTTATTATCTGACGCTAGAGCTGAATCTTCCTTAGGTGAATTACCTAATAAACCATGTTGATACATTTCTTTTAGATCTACTAAATTTTGTATAGCGTTTTGATATAGGATTCTTTTTTCATGAATGTTAACGTTTCAGAGATTTAATATTTGACATAATCCTTCTCGTAAATTATTTATACTGCTCAACTTCGGGATCGTTATAAACTCAAAGGTTGCTCTAGAGCAGCTGTTGATAAGGGTAATACACGGTTTGAGGCAGCTGAAGGGGTGATGAGGTGTTGTTGTTGTTGTTGTTGTTGTTGTGTTGTGTTGTTGGTGTTGTTGTTTGTGTTGTTGTTGTTGTTGTTGTTAGTTGCTGCTGCCTGCTGGCTGTTGTAGAGGGTATGGTCCTGTATTATATTCAGCCTTCTCGTAGTTGTTGTAAAGGTAAAACCATACCCATTCATTCATTATTGGACAAGCCACTTGGTTATCAAAGGGGCTTATGACGGAAAAGGTAAAGGTAGGAACACACCTCCACCTTTTTGTAATAGTTTCTCTTTATTTTTAAGTTTTCTTACTTTACCAGCAAGTTTTTTAATGATGTTTCTATGACGATGCAACTAATTTTACCTT